>JANHGN010015154.1:27610-45062 GCA_024605025.1 Megaceryle maxima | reverse complement strand
TTGTATGATCCTGCTCTGGTAGGGGGGTTGGACTCAAAGATCTCCAAGGTCCCTTCCAACCCCTGACACCCTGTGATACTGTGAAAGGAGGGGCTCATCAGCCTTCACCAGCATATGCAGTGCAGTGGGAGAAGTATAAAAAATGGGAGCTGAGTCCCCTGCACATCCTCATGGCAGTTCAGCAGCCCCCGTGTCTTCAGCTGCTGCAGGAGCAGGTGGTGGCAGGAAGAAAAGAGGTGTGTTGCAGAGCTGCTGGGTGACATCGTGCCTGTCTGCTCGGGACTGCTGTGCTGCAAGCCAGTCTGTCATCAGAGGCAGTTGCTCTGGCTGTACTGAGGAGCTGGGGCCACACAACGCTCCAGCTCAGAAGCCTACTCCTGCCTGAGTACCCCAGGCTTCTGGCAAATCCAAGCCTGGCACTGGAATATCTCTGTTTTTCTTTAGTCACGTTTTGCTAGCTAATGCCTCTTGGGATGAGGCTGTAGACCTTCCCATGATACCTGCAACAGCTATTTTGTGTAGTTAAAAACTTAGATTTACCGCTGGCTTTTACACAACTTTCTAATGATGCAATTAGCTGTTATTATTCAAGGCTGTAATTTTAGTTATTGCTTGATGCAGCTAGATATTTAATTGCTTATTATAGTTGATTACTTACATTGATTACATTACCTTGATTATAGAGTTTGTTATATGAACTGATTACTCTGTCTTGATTATAATGATGTTGTGCCATGTGAGTAATTAACTTTTCCAGAAGAATGCAAGAACTGTTTATTCTGTTTCTGGCAATGTAACTCACATGAAAGGCAATCCATCGCCTCCCTTTGCCTTAACGCTATCAGAAGATGTATGAAATATAAGACTATAAGTATACTATAAGTATACTATAAGTATACTGCTGCAAGAAATGTCATTTTGCAAAACACTAACTTTTACACACCTGAAATACAATCCTGCTGACTGAAATGTAGAGGGCTTACACTTTTAATGTTCTTTTGGATTTATTTTATATTAAATAGCAGGAAAAGATGTAGCAGTGTATCTTGAGAAGAACGGATGTGTGGGCAAACCTAGATGTGTGGCCCATCCAGACTCAGTGTTGCCTACATGTCCTTCCTCTCAAGATACATTGCTACAAAAAGAGGCTGCATTAAGTGCATCTTGTTGAGCAATACATATTGAATATCTACCTATACAAATAAAATGCTGGAAGTTTAGTTAGTTTTGCAGTGTTGATTTTAATTTTCAGGGCATGGCACACCACTGACGGGGCCTTTCAATATTCCAATTATAATCTAAGTAATGTAGCAACAACTTTATGTATGAAATTTTTTATGTTGGGTATCAAGCAGAAAACACACAGAAAGTAGGTGTCTGTGCCCAGCAATTTACCATCAAAGCTCCCTATCATCCCTCTAAAGGGAAGACCCCATGGATACAGCTCACAGCACACCAGAAGCCAGGCTGACAGGGGCTTTTCCAAATGGAAGGGACTGAAGGACTAGGACCCAAAATATAAGAAAGTAAAAAATCCATGAGAGAAGCTTCAAGAAGAATGGAAAGACATGAGATATAAAATCAATCTGCTCTAAACAATTGGTGAAATGATTCATGCGTCCCCAGATAGCTCAGGTACAGAAGTATCCCTGTCTCCACTGGCTTGTCATTTTGAAGCTCACATGTATTTCAGAAGATCAGAGATGTTCAAATGCATGGTGTGCAATGCTCCAGAGGCAAAAAAGCCACTAGATATATGGCTGGAGGGGAGTGTGGAGAGAACTGCACTGAGGCATACACACAAGGAAATTCTAGGCAGGTTCAGTAAAACCAAATTTTTAACAGTGACATTTAAAAAACATACTCTTTAAAACTTGGAGTTTCTCATCAAAGACTAAGTAAATATATTACAAGTACAAACTTGCATTATCTATCAATGCTGGCACAACACATATTTTAATAAGCTCTAAATAAAGCCATAAATAATTATCAAAACTTTATAGAATAACTGGGAACATACTTTTCATGGACACTATTTGCCAGTGAGTAATCATCCACCCACAGAGAGAGAAGTTCCTGCTACATGGTATTTTTGTTCATACTAGTCATGGTTTCATCTTAAAGATGAAACAAAATCCTCAGGTTCTTTGAATCTTTTTGCTAGGGTAAAATGCAGCATGTTTAAATACCCAAAATTCTTACACTAGCAGAATGTAAGGACTTGTATGTGCTTTGTTGATTTAGGTCCATGTGAATCCTGGTTTTCCTCTGAAATGATGGACAAAAATGCCAAGTATTTTTGCTGTAGTCTGCAGGTGGTTACTCCCTCTCTCCTCTATGTATCTGTGTAGCAGCTTTGAATTTTTTTCACAGAACAGAACCATCTGTTGATAGTCTAGAAACATTTCTGAGAATAGGAAACAATGAGGAAAATTATCTTCTGCTGGCAGCACATTAAAGGGATGTAGTTTATGCTTTTCAGAGCAGACTGCAAGCCCTTTGTCCCAGTCATCCAACTTTTTTAGGATTAAACTGCAATTAACTTGCTTTGTATGCTCTGCATAAATTCCATCATGGCTCGTGCTTTGTAAAGTAAGGTTAGTGATGGAAGCAGACAGCAAATCTCCCCTGATCCAAGCTGCTATTATACGTTGCTAAATAAAGTCACCACCAGCAGCCCTCCCTCACCTGATTTTTGGGTGTAAAGGAACCACACAGATACAGGAGACTCTGATCTACAGAAACAGATGTGGATTATAGAAGACTATAATCTATGTACAAATGCAGAAGACTATAATCTATGAAAATCAGAATACCAGTGTCATTTTAAACATGGATCAAATCCTGCTCACTTCCTCACCTCATATTATTTCTTACACTAATAATATGATTATTAAAGTGAGCAAAATGTGTAGAATTTCCCTCTCTATCAATGGAGTTGATTTACAATATACTCAGTGGAGTTGACACCTATCTGATTACATTGGAAGCAAAGCAAAAAGAAAAACAATTAATTTTCAGAGCCAAAGACATTGAAAGTACCAAATTTGGTATTACCCCAATGCACTAAAAATTCTACCCCGTTGTGCATTGACCTTGTGCTCTCTGTGAGACAGGATCATGGAAGTAAAAGGCAGTGGCATTCAACCATTAGATTTTAAATACTCAAATGTGTGGGCCATTCCCTTAATGTTTTCTCAGAGTGCAAACTCCTAATTTAAAACAGAAGAGTAGTCCTCCTTTCCTTTGCATGATATTGTAGCACAAAATCCTTACTGCATCTTCAAGGAATTTTTAACTCAGAGCTGTACTACTGCAGCTTGAATGACCAAAATAATGACATTAATGAGGGATCTCAATGTAGGCTGCCACGTCTCAATAAGGGAAGCCAACGGACCAATGTTTGTGTCACAGGGCCAGGGGAAGCTGAACCAATCCTTCATTTTGCCAGCTGTAAAGGCTTTTGTCCTACACAGTGGTGCAGATGAAGAGCCAGGATGGCCTGAGACAGCCTTATCTCTGATCCTGTCCTGGGGTTGCAGGATGGCATGAGGAGACTATGTGGTAGATGTAGAGAGATGTTGCTGGGAAAGGAACCAGGAATCCCCTTTTTTCCTTCCCAGCAACAAGAGAATTACTCTTTGGTATCCAAACACAATGGGTGTGCTGCCTAATGGTTTAGATGTTTCTGTTTGTTTGGCACAACATCAGTCCTTTTTCCTAAGGAAAACAAGTCACAGCAGGAAATTAAAAAAAAAAGGATTTTAAAGAATTTGCAATTCAGCTAAACCTGAAAAGAACTGCAGTGGAAAAGAAAGAAAGGAAAGAGGAGCATATACCAGAGGTCTTTGTGCCTGCCAATGTTGAGAGGCTCTGCAAACTGGAGCGGGGATCTTAAGAGGTTCACCAGAAAGGATTTGCCATTATTTTTCTTACTTAAAAATATCTGGCAATCAAAATAAAGCATCCTACCAGCTCCTCAGTAATGTCAATAAATTCAGGCAGTATGCATAGTACTTAACTGTCTGGAAACAGAGGAATATTAGACTGCAGATTCCTGGGGTCAAGTACCTTGAAGTCCTCCCCTGTCTCTGCATTCTAGCCCAAAAAACATTAGCAAGATGACACTTCTGCTGATAAGCCCTTGGATGCACCCAATATATTAATCATTGGGTTGTCTTATGTGTCATCCAATACCTGAGGAATAGTGTTCTTAGAAGAGACATTATTTCAGTTATGTTCATGTTAAAGATTGTATTTCCTTTGCAGATTTGGACACCAGCAAACCTGGATCAGGTATCTTGATAAATGGTTTTCAATTGGTTTTAATCAGTAAACCCCTAAACATTTTCCAGCAGGAAACAGGTCCTGTCATAACACAGAGAGACCTGCTAACAAGAGGCATTAGATTTTCCACCTGATTACAAAAATAGTTCACAGGACCCTTCTTTGAAGACCCTGGTCTAGAAAGACTTCTGAAAAAAACACAGGCTAAATAATTTCATCTGGATAAGCTTCATAATATCATGTAAAAAGAAGCTCGGCATTCAAACTGATGAAGAATCATCCATACCCTTGAAAAAGCTCTTCCCATAATTCATTATTGTCAAAATTGTTTCTGCTTCATGGTTTGAATCTGTTTAGCATTGACTTCAACCCACTCCACTTAATTGTGCTTTTGTGTGAGAGACTAAAAGCCCTCTGTGATTAGATAACCTTTGATTATGTAGATACCTTAGAGAGGCCAAGATCAATTCACCTCTCAGCCTTTTCTTTGATAACCTAAATCAAACTTCTGAGTCCTGTTGCTAAAAATTGCCACTCCAAAGTTCAGATTTTTCTTCTCTGAACTCCTTCCAAGTTTATAATCATAGAATCACAGAAATGTCTGGGTTGGAAGGGACCTCTCGAGGTCATCTAGTCCAACCCCCCTGCTGAGAGCAGGGACATCCTCAACTAGAGCAGGTTGCTCGGAGCTTCATTAAGCCTTAAATGTCTCCAGGGATGGGGCCTCAACTACCTGTTGCACAACCTGTTCCAGTGCTCCACCACCCTCATGGTAAAGAACTTCCTCCTTATTTCCAATCTAAATCCCCTCCTTTCTAATTTAAAACCATTGCCCCTCGTCCTTTCCCTCCAGGCCTTTGTCAACAGGCCCTCTCCAGGCTTTTTGTAAGCTCCCTTCAGGTACTGGAAGGTGGCTCTTGGGTCTCCCTGGAGCCTTCTCTTCTCCAGGCTGAACAATCCCAGCTCCCTCAGCCTGTCCTCGTAGGAGAGGTGTTCCAGCCCCTGATCATCTTTGTGGCATCCTCTGGCCCCGCTCCATCAGGTCCATGTCCTTCCTGTGCTGAGGGCTCCAGAGCTGGACGCAGTGTTCCAGGTGAGGTCTGACCAGAGCAAAGTAGAGTGGCAGAATCACCTCTCTCCATCTGCTGGCCACACTTCTTTTGATGCAGCTCAGGATGCAGCTGGCCTTCTGGGTCAATAATAATGTCCTCTGCAAAGCACAAAGGAACGTCAGAGCTGGCGTTGGTAATCTAGCAATGGTCCCATAGGCTATGTATGCAAATAAAAGCCAGAGAGCAGTCTCCAGTCCTGAGGCCATGTGGTCTCATCCACACTGATCAACTGATCACCCCCACACAGCTTAGCGTTATCCCTCCAGTTCAGATTTGTTTTCAAGAGAGCTTGTGGGGTGGTCTGAAGCTAAGCTGAGGTGACTGACAGCTAACCAACAGATAGTGGTCCGACGCTTGAGTTTATTCCATAGTAGCAGAGTAAACATGGCATATATATCTTACAAAATAGCTGCTATTTTAGGTAGCTCAGGTTCATCTTTGTAGGCAGTACTGTCCAGTAATTCATGGGTTATGTCAGCTCAGTGAGGTGCACTGTCTCCCTGGATGAGTACTTTACATTCGTACATTTTACCACATTGAGGTTTCAGCCCTCCTTAAACTTGCTGCTTTTCAAAACACAGTGACTTCATCCTAGAGCTAGGATGTCCTTTTCTTCTGCTCTGGTCCTTATGCATCAGCTGAAAATACCAGTGTGGCAAAAATTAAAAAAAAAGGCAGCCAAAACAACCCTTCTTTGGCCCAGGAAGGTTCTTCTGGCAAAAATACAGTAACTTAAAACAGCACCAATATAGCCCAATATGGGGTTACTGCTGGGGAGATGTTCACCTGAAAGGAGGTGATTTTAAGTGGGTGGCAGAGAAGACAAGTGATGCAGAGCTTCCAGGCTCTGATGTGGCTGGAAGCACCAGACGTCTGTAGATATCTGTAACTCATTCCAGGGCTCTCAATGAGGCTGGAGACCTGTCCAGCACTAAGGAGCTCTTCTACCATCTGGATTGTTGGATGTTGATTGGATGTTCAAAGAAGAGCTTTGTCCTTTGATTTAAAGTGTATTCAATGGCATTTGGATACATGAACATAACTGTTACAGGAATGTGGTACAAAGCCAGAAATCTTGGGAGACTGGCTTAAACTGGTTGCAAGAGTCCTACTTTGGTCCAACCCTTCAATTAAGTTCACAAAAAAGAATCAATCTCCCCTTGTAATTAATTGGTACTGTAGGAATGCAGCCCATGCCTCCCATCTCAATGTCAGATGCAAGGTCTAGTACTAGTAGTAATTCTGTGGGATAGTTGACTATTGGCTTTAAAATGCACTGTTTGCAGACTTAAGTACTTAGTATTTAAGAAATTAATCAATAAAACATTTTTCACCTTGGTGGACAATCAGTATAAAAATCACTGCAGAACTACTGCTCGTTTTCAGTTATAAATGTTTAGTGCTCACTGATTAAAAAATAAACAACAAAACCCTTTATGGTATATTCTGTGGCATGCTATTATATTAATGACTCATACAGGATGGAAATGGAATTAAGGGTAATTAGCTCTAATTTTGTCTCATGTAGCAGCATGGAGAAAGTAAAATGCATTTAGTGTTCTTCTCCGGAGAAGATAGCTAACTTAATTGCAATGAGAAATTACTTATTCTTTGAGTTGTATTTTCTAACACTAGTTGTCAAGGTAACAACTTCATTAGACAATGGAATACAACTGTTTGTTTTCTTCTTCAAAGGAAAAGCCAACAGGCTTGCTCAGAACATTTTCAAATGGCTTCTTAGGAGGCTTGTCCTGAAGGCTTTGAGACATGATGGCAAGCCATGTTACATGCCATGGGCTTACGAAGACACCCTGTAGGAAAATGCAGTGGCTGTCAGTGAAGCTGCTTGGGCACTCCTGCTGCAATTCTTGACTGAGTGTCTGTAATTTGCATGAGAAGCTTCAAAGATGGTTAGAGGTTTGACATTCTCAACCATTGCATGTGCAACCACCAGATGGTTCCGTCGACTGTTGAGCGCACCCCCGCACCACCTGCCCCTGCACCACCTGTCTCTCGCTGCTGGGTGGGCGTCTCTGCCTGGGGTCCTGCTCTTACAGCAGCAATCATCAGATTTTCATGGCATTTCAGAATGTACTGCTCCAAGTAACTAACAGCCCGAGCAGAGGCCTCATAATGTTTGATTGTTTCAGTCATCTCTGGATTTACCGCTTCTAACTCAGCTCCAAGCTGGCTTTCAGCTGAGCCAAGTGAACTCCGCAGCCCCAAGACCTGGTCCTGCCTTCCCTCTAGTTCCCAGCTACACCTCCCCACCACTCACCTTGGAGCTGGCACCAACAGTTGTCTGTCTGTCTATCTGATACACACCGTATGGAGCCATCCCACTGGAAGCCAGTTTAGCAGGGTGGGAAAAGCACACCGGGTTAGCTTTCCCTGCAGTCTGCCCTAGGCAGGCTCCTGTGCCTTAGTACAGGAGGTGAGGCAGAATTGTGAAACGAGGGAAGGAAGATGCCACTTTCTGACAACCACCCTTGTTTCAAATCCCACAACTGCTTTTTTCACTGTGGACAGTTGACCTGTACTTTGCAACCCCTGAGACACTGAAAGCGCTGATGTTTGCTCAGGCTGATAAACCTCAGAGTGCTCATGCAGGTCCTCTCTTCTCCCCAGGAGAGTCTCTCCTGGCAAGGGAAGCTATAGCACTAAGTGGCTGTGGTGATTTTGCAGCTTCTCAGTCTAAAGGCATAAAATACTACATAACTAAGAGTATTTTACATATGGTTTCCATGAGGAAAAAAAAAGCAGCACTCAACTCCCTGATCTGGTTTCTGTAGCCCAGAAAGGAACAATGCAAAACAACCCTGATCCAAATCCTTTGGACAAGCTGAAGGAACCTAAACCCCCATCCACTCATGTGACCTTTTTGCTGGGGCTGGCTGGGACTGCACTTTTATAATGTAGTCATTTGTTCACTGGATGGGAGATGACATCTTGATAATACTTAGTAGAGCAGCTTTTGAGCTCTAGCAACCAGAGCTCAATTTGCATTAGCATCTTCCCGATGAACGACTCTGTTTTTCCCCTGCCAGGCTTCTATGCATCCCAGGTGAGTTTACATAATGCCTGTCTTATTAGACGGTATTTTGGGGTAACATACATAAAGAGAAAACAAATATCTCAAATATTTAGTTTCTAAATTCCAAAATCTATAGGTAACTATGCACCTGATACACTTCAGCAGTCCACGAGCTTCACTTAATCCACACAGGTGAAGATCCCATGCTAGAGCTAAGTGTTTTAGTGTCCTCAGGTTCATTTCAGGGTTTAGTGTCTCATTATATGTTCTATTTTAATTAATTCCTTAAGCCACCACCATCAAGAGGAAGAAACCAGATGAGCTGAAAATGAAATTAAATTAACGTGACACAGAAGTGTCTTTGCAGAAGAGGAGAGGAATCCAAAGGACAACTTAAGACTGTCTAGTTTGATGAGTTTGACAACTCATGATGCACAAGCAACTCTTGTCTTTCTACAGCACTCTCCTTTTCCTTATACACACATCCTTCTCACATCTACATGAGCTTTGATAACTTCAGTCGTCAGTGTAAAGCTGACACACAGACGTAAAAGTCAGAAAGAGTGCAAAATGAGAGTCCAGGATTGGAGCCTGACTCTTTTTCTGTTCCAATTCTTGCACATCTGAAGTGTTGAGAACAGCTTGTGAGAATCTGCTATTGTAAATCTGAATCAAACGTGTTGTCTCTGCTTTTAAGCAGGATGGGATTTGAACCTTTGCTTGGAGTGATGTCATCCCTAAGGCACCAAGAAGCCACTCCTCTATATATGTGCAGTCACATTAAAATGCCTGAGCTAGGTAGGATCCCTTATTGTGTACGTACAATAAATGATTTCAAAGCCACCACAACACATTCTTATCCCAGAGGCACTACAGATGGGATCTAGTCTTCTTCTGAAGAACTACCATTTGCAGAATTATCCTACATCACAAAAAACCTACAGATGGGCTCTCATTCCTCCACCAAGTCACTACTATGATCCAAGACAGTCTGTAGCAAGAATAAAAAAGTCCCCAGATCTCCACAAAAAGAGCAACCATTTGTATTTGTGCCTCCTAGTCAAGACGAGCAAACCCCCACTGATCTTGGGCATGATACTGTTAGGAATAAATGGATTTTTTCCTTTCTCCAGACCAGTTCTACCAACATTTCACATTCCACCACTTTCTCAATTTCTTATTTCTGGACACTTAAGAAAATTCTTGAATGGATTAGGGTCTTTCTGTATAAAACCAGAGGTATGAAACTGCAAAACAACAGAGCAAGATGCCTTTCTCCTCGAACTCTTACAACATTATTCCCCTTAGCATAGTCCATTTCAGGTTTCAGTTCCTGATACAGTACCTGAGTTGGAATAACCCCAAGCAACAGTTCAAACTGACTACGTAGCAGCTTGGCAAAGGAAAAACAGGATGTGTTTGTGGACAAGTTGAACATATGTTAGCAGGGTGATTTTGCAAAAGCGATGGCCAGGGGTTACATTAGCAAACCATCACCAGTAGGCTGGAGGAAGTGATAATTCCTTTTTGCTGATTGCTCCTTAGGCCACCTCTCAGTATGGTGTTCAATTTTAATCGCTCTCCAATACAAGAAAGTCCTTGACAAATTACAGCATGACCAGTGGAGGACCACTAAATGATCAGAAGACTGAAGGACAGGATGTACCAGGATGGGTTGAAAGAAATGGACTTGTTCAATGAGGAGAAAGGAAGGCTAATTTACTGCTGTGTTGAATTACCTGAAGAATTGTTATAAAGAAGACAAAGCCAATGAGGTGTGCAGGGAAAGAATAATGGCAACAGTCCCAAGCTGCACTTTCACTGTTGTCTTTTCTGGTGTTCTCACTGGTATCATCCCAAGCTCTTCAGCTCTGCTTTTTCCTTTTAGTGGATCCCCTCTATTAAATCTGTCTGGATGTGGTCTGTGAATTCTACGCAACAAGATCAAAAAGCAGTTCTTAAGAGTCAGACAGAAAGGACTTTCCCAGCCTCAGCCTTTGGTTTCTCTTTGAGCTTTCAGGCATGTCCAAGTCCCTTTTTATCCCATACTTCAGGAAAATGTTACTGGCCTTGTGTCAGTACCAACGTTTCATGATTCCCAGATAAGCATGTGAGAAGATGATACAAAAAATTTGTCTCCACAGCTTAAAATGATTTTGCTACCTCTGATCTTCCTAATATCCTCAAGAAGCTCTTGCAGACAATTTCCTTTCTTCATAAGGATCACATGGGAATGGTCAAGGCTTTCAGTCAAGGACAGGAGGGTAGTAGGTGCTGCAGAGAATGTGTATGTGAGGTGGGATAGGGGGTCTCCCTGTGTGGTGAGAGCAGGTTGTTGAATGGTCTCCATTAGCTGTTGCACAACTGGGCTATTCTCATCTGGTAAATAACAAAATGTCCCAAGCACGTACAAATGCAGATAACAGATTCCTGTGATCACTGTATTTTTCTGAAATAACATCACTGCACATTAATTCCAGTTTTGATTTGTTTCATTTAATTCTGGCATTTTTTTTAGTTTCTTAAGGTGAAAAGTGCAGCTGAAGGGACCACTGGCAAAATTAACCTTACACAGTAAATTACATCTGCACTATTTTTTAAATAAGCTACTGCTATTTTAAATCAAGCTGCTTTTCCTTCAGTGTTCTTAATTTTATAAGTGCTGTGTTCCAGAGCTTTCTATTAAGCAAAGTGTTTTACAATGAGTCTTTAAATTATTTAAATATCTCTTTTCTGAAATACATCCCTTTCCTGGAAGAATTGTTGTCAATTTATGCCTTCTTGGGAAGAAAATAAACCAGAGAAAGTATTTTATTATTCTATACACAGTTTTACAAGGGCAGGAGAAAATGTGCAATAGTAATAATCTCTGTACCAACAATCTTAGGCATACACTAACAAAAATCTATAATAACATGATTTGTCTTCTTCACATCCCTCTCAACTCGATTGAAGTTACAAATAAAATGAAAACCAGGAGACATTTCTTAGCCCAGATTGATGGGAAGGATGCTGCATTTGTTGTCAGTCTGAAGCCTGCTTGGCTTCAGCTAGTACTTCTCCCTTCAGAAGAAAAGGGACCTGGAGCCTTGGTATCAGCACCCTGATACTGGAGACAGCAAAGTGAATGCTGCCCAACTCCCCTTCACAAACAATTCATGGCTTTAGTGTAGACCTGCACAGCTGCTCTGACATGCCAGGAGTTTGTGCTTTCCCTGAACAGAGGACAGTCTAGACAGCTTCTCCAGCAGTTACCCCCAAAGGCAGTGACCAAAGTAGCAACAGCACAACATAGGTCTGAAAATGGCAGGTACTGGCCTGTGGGGAATGGACTGAACGTGTCGTTACTGCTCTCCCTGAAGGAAATTAGCTGTGATGCAACGAGGACACAACGCAGTGGCAATGACACCACAGTCTACATGACACACCTTCTTTTGCTAAGGCCCCACTGTCCCTGTAAAACTGGGAGTGCACTTAGGCTTCTACCCCTACAGATTTCCCCAGGTCTGTTAGTCAGAGAAATTAGGTGAAGTACACCTTTTATTTCACCACTTTCTATTGAGCTCCTTACTAAACAGAGGAGAGAATGAGATGAAGTTGAGTGTGACCGTGTTGACATGCCAAATAGTTTTCCAGCAAATGGTACTACTAAGCATTTCTTTATTCTGTAACATGTGAAGGAGACCAGAAGGGATGGATGCCACAAACAAAACTTGGCCCAAACACAAACAGCTGGAAAAGGATTTCCATGAAGCGTGCCATGCCATGACTGAAGCAGGTTAATGTCACTGGGTTGTACATCTCCAGCCCTCTGAGGGCTGGGTGGATGGTAACCATTCCTTTCCAGTCTCCAGTTCTACACAGACAATGCAGTCAAACCCAGTCACTGATTTAACCAGATACAGAACTGCACCCAAGATTGCAAGATGCTTTCTTCTTGGGTGAGTGCAATGACTTTGTGCCTTGGTGCTCTCCTGCAGTCACTCCCTGGAGAGCACTGCAATGAACTGAATCACTTTTAGTCTGCAACGACACATCAAGGGCATGCCATGACAGCAAGAAATGCCACACAACTATTTATGCTACAGTAAACAGGAGGCAAATATAAATTCTAGGTATTAAGTATGAGATGCTGGTTTTTTCACATAAAAGGCATAATAATATTCTAATATAACAATGTTGTTTGATTTATATAGGAAGCAGTGTCATTTCTAGAATAGCTAAGTAACATACATGGAAGGAACCTGAAGCCAAAAGAGCACAAACTGACATAGGAAAGACCTAGAAAGATGACAGGAGTGATGTCTGTTCCTGCATTAGAGATTGAGCACACTCTGACACAGTGACTCGTCTCAGAGAAGGTGACACCACATCTCATCTCAGCAGTGGGGGCCTGTGGCTGCACGGCTGCATCACAATGATAAGATGTAAGACTGTGCAAGTGCCACTGGAACACCTGCTAATGATCATATCAAAAAATAAATCTGGCTTCTGGGAAATTAGGAGACAGGTCCAGTATTTGAATAAGTGGCAATGGTTTTCTGGGGCACAACCAGCAGATTTTCAGGAGCAGAAAACCTAAAATAGGAAGCTGCTCCCTTCCTCTTTTAAGCAGCTCCCTGGGCTTACTCTAATCAGAGACAAAGTTATACCAGGTTATATCCAGAGCAACAGCAGAGCAAATCCAAGTAATTCAGCATCATGCAGGATCTAGTAGAGCACAAAACACGATTACAATCCAGAGTGTTTATTCATGCTTACATTGCACAACTCAGATGTTTATACCAATAAACATCTCCTTCCTTCTGCAAGGCACATGAGGTTCTGAAGCCCACATTTGGTTTAAAGTTCTCATCAATAACAGTCAAAAAGAAATGGCTTTACAGCTTTATGCTCCAACGGATCCAAATCCTACTTATGCATTTGTTAACAGAAACTTAAGTCAACTTCTACTGATGCCAGTGGTGTTATGCTGCCCCTCCATGAACTTAGTAGAAAGCCCCCAATATTTCATAGCAGTAAGGGGGTCATATACCAGCATACTTGCTGCATTATGTAGCACACTGCATCTGAGTTTTAGTGTCTATTAAAACATATAATTCTTTCCTGATGCTTCTGGATATCAAAGTGCAATTAAAGGGTTGGGTTTAGAATGATTTTTAGATATTCTGGTACAAAAGATACATTAGCAAGCACACGCTAAACATGTAAACTGGCATACTCAAGTGACTACAACCCAGTCTGTCTTGTTCTTCTATTGATCCCTTTTGTCTAATATTTTCATTTTAACTCTATGAGCCTAAATAAATAAATAAACCCTTTATTCTAAGTTTGTTGTTGTTCTTGCTCACACAAGAAGCTCATGAGAAAGGCTCCTAGGTGCTCATAGCACTGAACTACTACTAACTGTGCTGCAAATGCTTATAAATGTCCTTTTGAAGCAGAGATAGCAATAGGCTTTGGGGAAGAAGGAGGCTGGGTTTTGAAGACACACTGGAAACACTAGTCGCTCTGGTTAAATGACCCACCCACCCTTCAGTGGCAGGTGGTTGGTGAATTTTGGATACTCAGTAGGTTCCCTCTTCACACTAAGTCTAACCAAAGCCTGACACTTCCTCTGCTGCCTCTGCTCCAACAAAATTCTCCCTTTGTGCTGCTGCAATCCACTTCCCTCTAAAGATCCCATGAGGACTTCTGGTGCTCATCACCTTCTGGTGCATTCCAAATCCTTTCTGTGTCTACAAAGCCCTTGTGCAAAAGGAAACAAATGCTGGTGGTGGCTGATGTGCCTTCCTAATCAGGAAAGGGAAGACACTTCCTATGCATCTTAGCACACTTGTCATTACATCATTTTAACATCAACTCTGTATTTGGAACTTCCTGAGACATAAGCAGTTGGCAACATCTCTGGGTATGGCCATGATGGGCTTCCCTGTCAATTTTTTGCCAAAAGACATCTCTCCAACAAGAACTATCAAAAAGAAGAAAAAAAAATACTGCTAGACACAAACCAAAAGAAAATGTTTTCCTGCTAAAAATGCCATAAGTAATCAAAAGTGAGAGGACAGGAAATCACTGTACTTACTATGTGTCGTGCCGCAAACACTCCATCAACTATTGCACAACAGAACGCTGCCACCACGCCAAAGCTGATGAACACGATGGAGGCTACTAACTGAGAAGAGAAAAACAGATTGAGTAATGTTTTCAGTATAATTCTTGAAGTAAAACAATTACACTATTTTTTCTAGTATTCTTAAAACGCTGGTTCCCCCTGCTGTAATTCACTTCAGATCAGTGTGGCAGGATGCCAGTCATGCACTAGAAAGAAGGCAGAACTTGATGCTGAGTTGACATACTGGAAGAGCTTAAATCTTTCTAGAGAAAATTAGGTCAGCTGTAAGAATTATTAAATTCAGTGGCGATTTCTTCTAAATCAACTTATTTAATAAAACAACAGCGGTGTCCACAGGGAGCATGGCAAAAAGCCACATTCCCATTGGCTCACATCAACCTCTGGAGCTTTTCTACAGCAGTAGCAGTTCATGTATACTGATAAAGACATTGTAGTAAGTTAATAACTAGCCCGTGAGCTCTAAGAAAACTTTTATCATCCCAACTAGCTTATGATAACTTACGTCAAAACAAAATGAGAGACTCAGATGACTGGTACCTCTGGAAGGTCTGGGTGTGCTGCCTTGGCCCCTGCCCTTGTTGGGGCTCCCAGCCTGCCCCTCAGTCTCAGAGAAGGCACAGCAGAGCACAGCAGAGCTCAGTACCTGTCCCAGCTCCAGCACAGACAGCACACCAGCCATTGCACTCCACCTCCCAGGCTGCTTTGCCCATCCTTTATGAACAGGACTACAGCTGGTGCTGCACCACAGCACTGCTCTGTCACGAGCGGTGGTGGTACGGAGGGCTTGGGGAAACAGGCTGTGCAGGGTGGGCATGCTGAGCCCCTCACTAGCCATGCTCACTTTATCTCTGAGGGTGACTACAGCTGCAGCTCTAGCAGCACCTGCAGGGCTAGCACAACCCAGATAGGGCAAGCTGACTGCCCAGTTCACGGTGGAGAGAGCAACAGGACTTGGGAAGGCCAAGCGTTACTCTGTGTCTCCATCCAAGACCAGCAAATGTGCTCTTAGCACACACTATTGAGATGACACTGGATTGTTTTGAGAGCGTGTCTGATGGATGCAGTGCTGTGAGCAAGATGAGATGAAGTGAGTCCTGAAAGAGAAACCCTGTGTACACCTGGAAAGGTGCTACTCTTGGTCTCATTAGCCCCAATGCCATCAGATGAGGGAGAGATGCTGTTGCTTCTTCCTCTCTCAGATTAGAGGGTTTTATGATTTTGAAGACTCTGCATCTTGAGTTTGGATGAGTGGGCACCTGCAGAATATAAGGTGAACCTAATGTGCATTCTCTGACTATATTTTTAATATAACTTAATGTACATCTTTCATGTCTATGGCATTTCTCATGCGAAGTCACAAGAAGAACCCTTTGAAATACCCTATATGAGAGGTTAATTTTAATTTTCAACAGTATTAAGTTATAGTTAATAAGTGCAACTGGTGAAGAACTCCCTTGAAAACTGACAGATACAGCACATGGACCAAGGTTTCAGTTAAGAATCTGGGACCTCTTTGCTATTTTCCAGTCATTAATTGCTCCTTCACAACATGTATTTCAGAAATGCCCAGATAGAGATTACCAAAACAGTTCATATATCCCATTCTGTATTCAAAATCCTCATCTGCATCACATCTGTCAAATTTGTACAGCATCACAAACCCACTTGAAAAATGGACTCTTTGGCCTATGTTACAAGGTCAATAGTGTCAACAGGGGACACAACACTGGTGACACAAACCCTGGGCAAGTAAGAAATTAAAGACATATAATCCCACAGCATTGGGCACACAAGTCAAAACAGTATCAAACATTTGAAAGTAAGAGCTCTCACTGAATCTGCAAAAAGTACAACTTCAAAGCAGAAGAACCACAGCTTTCAAGTATTCTCTGATACACTCTTCTAATCTCTCTTTAGCTCATGGCTCTTAGGTCATGGAATCAGAGGTGACCCAGCACAGCCACGGGCATTGCTGTGTAATCAGAATCCTCAGCATGGGGAGGAAAGTGTCCAAGTGTCCAAGGCTGATGGTACTGGCTGATCTTGCATTCCTCCTGTAGCCAGTTCTGTCCTGCTGTAAGGAGGCAGAAATCCTAAGAAAGCACTGCTGGCTCCATCGCCCTTCAAGCTCCGCTATCCAGTGGCTCTCCAGTATGGTGGGTCATAGAATCACAGAACGTTCAGGCTTGGAAGGGCCCTCGAAAGATCATCTAGTCCAACCCCTCTGCCAGAGCAGGATCACCTACATCAAGTCACACAGGAACATGTCCAGATAGGGTTTGAATGTCTCCAGAGAAGGAGACTCCACAACCCTCCTGGGCAGCCTGTTCCAGTGTCTGTCACCCTTACCATGAAAAAGTTTCTCCTTATGTCTACCCTAAACCTCTTGTGTTCCAACTTACTCCCACTGCCTCTTGTCCTAACAATGGATGAGACTGAGAAGAGTCTGGCTCCATCCTCCTTACACTCGCCCTTGACATATTTATATACATTAATGAGGTCCCCCCTCAGTCTCCCCTTCTCCAGGCTAAAGAGACCCAGCTCCCTTAGCCTCTCCTCATAAGGGAGAAGCTCCACTCCCATAATAATCATGGTGGCCCTGTGCTGGACTGTCTCCAGTAGCTGTCTGTCCTTCTTGAACTGGGGTACCCAGAACTGGACACAGTATTCTAGGTGGGGCCTCACCAGCACAGAGTAGAGGGGGAGGAGAACCTCTACTGACCTGCTGGCCACACTCAATGCATCCCAGGATGCCATTGGCCTTCTTGGCCGTGAGGACGCATTGTTGGCTCATGGTCATCCTCCCGTCCACCAGGACCCCTAGGTCTTTTTCCCCAGAGCTGCTTTCCAACAGATCAGCCCCCAGCCTGTACTGATACATGG
>JANHGN010015154.1:0-27510 GCA_024605025.1 Megaceryle maxima | reverse complement strand
AACCCAAGCCTCTTTGACAGAGGTAAAAACTTCCTTCCTCCAGACTTCCTCTGTGGTCTTGAAGGCCTGGGACTCCTAGTAGCTGGCCTTAGTAGTAAAGACCAAGTTAAAGGTGGCATTCAGTAACTCAGCCTTCTCTCTGTCCTCGGTCACCAGGGCACCCGCTTCATTCAGCAGGGGGCCCACATTTCCTCTAGGCTTCCTTTTACCTCCAACATACTTGAAAAAGCTTTTCTTGCTGTCCTTGACCTCCCTCGCCAGGCTTAGTTCTAGGGAGGCCTTAGCTCTCCTTGTTGCATCCCTGCATCCTCTGACAACCTCCCTGTATTCTTCCCAAGTGGCCTGCCCCTCCTTACATGTTCTATAATTGCCTCTTCTGCTTGCGTTTACCTAGTAGCTCCCTGCTCAACCATGCAGGTCTCCTAACTCTCTTACTTGATTTCCTACTCTTTGGGATGTACTGGAGGGAATGGTGCATGAATATTAGCCTGCTTGCTTGGGCCTCCTCACCTTCTAGGGCCCTGTCCCATGGGACTTTTCCAAGCAGTTCCCTGAGGAGGCCAAGGTTGGCCTTTCTGAAGTCTAGGGTAGCGATCCTGCTTGCGGCCCTGTGCCTACTGCCCGTAATTCTGAACTCCACCATCATGTGGTCAGTACAGACAAGGGTGCCTCCCACCTTCACATCCTCAACTAATCCTTTGTTGTTTGTCAGTACAAGGTCCAGCAGCACTCCTCTCCTCGTTGGCTCCTCCACCACCTGCGTTGGGAAGTTATCATCAATGCTCTGGAGGACCTACTGGACTGCACGTGCCTAGCTGTGTAGCTTTCCCAACAAATATCAGGGTAATTGAAGTCCCCCATGACAATCAGAGCCTGTGGTTTTTTGAGGCTACTTCCAGCTGCCTGTAGAAGGCCTCATCAGCTTCCTCATCCTGATCAGGTGGCCTGTAGTAAACACCTACTACACTGTCTCCCATACTAGTGTCCCCCTTAATCCTAATCCACAAACTTTCAACCTGCTCCTCATTGCCCCCCAGGGAGAGCTCGATGCATTCCAATTGCTCTCTCACATAGAGAGCAACTCCACCACCTCGCCTTGCCAGCCTATCCTTCCTGAAAGGGACATAGCCATCCATGGCAGTGTTCCAGTCATGTGAGCTGTCCCACCATGTCTCAGTGATTGCAATGAGATCATGGTCCTGAGATCACTCACAGATCTCTAGGTTCATCCTGTTTGTTCCCCATACTGCATGCACTGGTGTACAGGCATTGTAATGAGTTTGCAATACTAGAGTACCTCCTGACTGGTACCAATCCTGAGGTAGCAGTGGAGCTGGCACAACACCCCACAGATGTCCCCAGCTTGTTTCCTGCAAGACAGGTTTTTCCCCTTTCCCCCTTCAAATCTAGTTTAAAGCTCGATCAATGAGGCCAGCCCACTCCTGTGACAGAAGCCTTCTTCCCCTTCATGAGAGATGCACCCCATCTGATACTAGCAGGCCTGGCATCACGTAAGTTGACCCATGGTCAAAAAACCCCAAGTCCTGCTGGTGGCACCAGGCTTGAAGCCAAGAATTTATCTGATGGGTCCTCCTCAGCCTTTCTGGGTTGGTCCCTTCAACAAGGTGGATAGAAGAAAACACTACCTGTGCTCCTACTCCCTTGACCAGTTGACCCAAGGCCCTGAAGTCTCTCTCAACAGCCCTTAGCTTTCTTTTTTTGAGATCATCACTGCCTACCTGAAAAGCCAATAATGGATAATCATCTGGGGGCTGTATGAGGGTTGGAAGCTTCCTTACCACATCCTTGACTTGGGCCCTTGGGAGACAGCAAACTTCCCTCTGAAGTGGGTCAGGTCTTCATATTGGGCCTTCTGTTCCTTTCAGAAGGGAGTCACCTATAACAATGACTCTTCTCTTTTTTTTTTGGTGGAAGAGGTTTAGATGCTGGGCTTAGGTTTCCTTAATCTTGGGAATACTTGCAAGACAGATGATTCATCTTCCTTATTGTCTGGATGCACTTACAGGGCATTATACCTGATCTGCAAGGGCACATGGGAGGTTGGGGTTGGAGGTTGGATAACAGGCAACACTCCTGCCACACCGAGCAGGAACTTGTTGCCACTGCTCCCTGTTGAGGAAGTAAGGGGAGGTGGACAAGGCAGAAGTTTGCTTGCTGCCTTGACCATGGACTTTACGGTTTGTTCAACGCTGATGTGTCTCCCAGTGAACCTGCCTCAGGGATGGTCCAAGGGCCCTCTCTTCCTGACAGGTTTGTGGCAGGTGCTCCTGTTCTTGTTTGAGTTTCAAAGAGGGCAGAGCCTGGTTCCACCAGGCAATCTCTTCCTCAACCTCCATGATACTCCTAAGCCTTTCCACTTCAGCTTGCAGCTTTTCAACCTCACCCTGCAGCTGTGCTGCTTGGCTGAGCAGATCATCAGCCTGCCCACACCGTGCACAGCTCCCTGCTACCAGGGAGAGGCTGAGGCATTTCTTGCAGCCTGCAACCTGAACCATCATGTTCTTCTGTGGGAGCTCTGTCTGAGTTCCCACTTCTATCCTGTCCAGTGTCAGAAGCCCATCCTTCACTTGCCTCATGCAGACCATTATTCTAGGACTATAGTATCAATTTATTGTAGGTGTTAGCAGTTTGTCTTATTTTAAGGTTCTTTATTTATCTTATTATTTTATTTGTTTGTTGCCCAGCCACCACACACACGCTGCTTTGCCATGATGGCTACAGCTGCCTCGCTGCCCGCGATACAGCAGTGCCAGATCCCCCTGCTCTGTGCAGGTTTACACACAGGAGCTGCTCACTCTGACTAGTGAGCTTACCTTGTGAAGCAGTAGAGGCCCAGCACGCTGCCCAATGAGCTGCAAGCAGCTGCAGCACCACTCGGACACACACAAGCACCCTTTGCTCACCCTCTGCTGTGTGGCTTCTTGTAGCCTCATTAACAGTGGGTGAGGCTGGCTCCTCCCAGGCACTTCTCAGCAGCCCGCCCACCACCTGACCGACCCCCAGCACAGGCTAGAAGCTTTTCTTGCCTTAAGAAAGTGCCCAAAAAGAGCTTTTCATCGGCCTTTTTTTGCTGTGGCTCCCTTCTCCAGTGCAGACCTACCTGCCCTGAAGCTGGTCTCCTCAGCAATGAGGGTCATGTCTCACAAATCTGGTTGTCTAAGATCTTGGCATGCAGCTCATCAGATCAAGAAGCTGTGGGCAGCTTCTTGTAGAGTTATTATCACTGCAGACCAATGGGTTGTGCTGCCTTGTGGCAGCTACATTTGCTACAGATCCTGATCTCTTTATTTGAAAAAGCAGCAGTGTTTAAAAGTACAGATGAAGTCATTATTGTCTGATACCTCTATCTTGTTTTTCAAGTTACAGCAGTCAATCAAATAATCAGTGGGCTTAGCCGGGTGTTTCCAAATTGCTTGAGCTCAGAATGAATTGACTGGAAGCTGACCTCAAGGTGGCTTTTCATTTCACACATGAGCAACTTATTGATGATCTACAACCCCAAATCAACATTTTCCACTCATGGAGATAGCTTAAATCACCTAATAAGTATGCTGGCCTTTCAGTTTCACCATATAGCTGTAAGAAATTGCATATAAAGGTGCACACTAAATTGTAGTATAGACAGGAGCTATGGAGTTGGCTTTGCACTCTTCAGTCATGTTGGTCATCTACCCATCCAAGGAGTTGCGTGCAAGACAGAGTTTGTCAGAGTCTGCTGTTCTTATCCACGTCTACTAGCAACTACTTCGGTGAGTAGTCCCTTTGAAATTAAGTGGACAATTTACTGACTGAAGTTATAGTTGTTACAAAGATGAAGTGACAGAATGCAACGCTCAGAAGTTCTTATGACTTAAATTGCCTCATATATGTATTCAAATGATAAAAGAAGTAATAATACAAGAGCAACACACACAAAAAAATCCTTAAAATCACAGATATATCTTCTTTCTCAAACTTCCCATTGCTTATTCAGAATGTGAGAAACATAAACAAAGTACATAATTAATTACTTCCAAAAATTGCAGCCGAGACAGCCAAATGACGTGCTGTTGTAAATTCAAAAGCTAATTTTCCTGAGTGCTAGGTGATCACTGGAATTACAAGTTCATGAGCCTACTACTGTCAAGAAAGAAAAGCAGTGCAATTCACTTAAATGTAGAGATTTCTTCTTGAACAGGGAAAAGAAATATCACTTTTATAAAAAATAAGTACCGATCCATCATATCATCCCTATGCCCATTTTTAATAGCATTATGTTTTGTAAGGAAAACTATTCACTATTTATAACAACATATTTTAACAGTTATTCAAGAAACAGTTCTGCTCTTACTGGTCCACTGCTGTGCAGCACGACTTCTCTATAGATGTTATTATCAGAACATGTTTACTCCTGGTTCTGGTACAGAATATGGTAATTTGGTTATTTACAAGGGAACCATGAAGCCAGTTATTAAATGTGGAAAACTGTACTGTGTGGGCCTAACAATCAAACCCAAAAAAGCCAGTTGTTTAACAGAGGTGTTTTAGCAAAAGGGAGAGCAAAATTGCACTTGGAATGAAGGACTTCTGCTGGCAGTATTAACTGAAGAGCTGTTACCTGTCTTCATTCATGTTACAGAAAACTCAAAACTCTCAAAAATGCAAAACTAGCTAAAAGCTGGACTGCTAAATTCTTGCATGCTGCCTTCCTGCAGAAAAGGCATGCACTTTATTGCAGAATTCACCTGTCTTGGACAGCCTCCTGTCCTCCAGTAGGCATACAGCACTGTGACACTGGCTGTGCCGTGTCACTCTCCCATGAAAGAGCCTAGTGAAGGCAACAGAGTCAGGGAATACCCTGTGGCCATGGAAGCTGGTCACAGACAGGGTTCAGCTGTCAGAAATGCATGTGGCATGGGTACCTGTCAACCAACAGCTTCCCACAGTAATTTCCAGGCATGGTTTTGGAGTTAAGAGTTGGCTACAGACCAGACCCAACAGGGAGTTTGATGCAGCCAGCCCGGCTGCAGACACAGTCTCACATCACTGCCACACACACCTCAGGTCACCAGGCACTTTGTGTGCTGAATCACACACTGCTGGCACCTGGTCCCCACTGTGTGATGTGCAGAGACACGCAGCCAACATTTGCCAGCAGACACACAGAAAATCACATTGCTCCCCAGCACAAAGACCCGCTTGCTACAGGCTGGTACCTCACTGGCTGCTCCCAGCATCCCTGTGAAACACCTCTGAGAGGCTCACTGGGCTCCAGGTCTCCGTTCTCACACGTGTCTGGTTTCCTCATGGCTCTAACTTAGCCCTTACCTATTCTCAGTCCAAAGGCACAACAGCTCAGATAATGACAGTTATTTCTAGCACTAGATGCTGCATGAGATGCCTCATTCTCTCGATTTAGACTAAGTAGGTCTGAGACTTTGGAAAATACATGGATTTTTGGTTTTGAAATCACCTCAGTATCAAATGTAAACTGTATTATATCTAATAAGATTCGCTCATGCTAAATGGCTAATTCTGCATTACACAGCCTCCAATGTCTCCAAGCATTGTGCTGTTCTTCAAGTCCCTCTGGGATTTTTTTTCCAGACAGAGGAAGAATCACAATTACCCTCATCAATATAAACTGAGAAACACTGTCATCCAATACTTTTTGCTCTGGAAAGAGAAGGCTTTGCAAAAGGCTTTGTAAATGTTATGCCACAGGCTTGTAAAGCCCTTTTTATCCCCATGCTGGTTCAAGCAAATGTATTTGGAAAAGAAACACATGGGGCAATTTGTTGTAGGCTAATATAACATCTAATGTAATATCTGATGTTACATCTTCCAAAATACAGTTTAATTCAGTGGGCCTTTTTACTGGTTTGATTTCCCAATGTCTCCAAGCTCAGAACTTAACACAGGCTTAAATAAATCTGCTGCACTTTTCCGGTACACTGAGGATGAAGATGTAAGAGAAGCTTAGAAAAACTCTATCACAAATCCCAAAACAGAGAATGACTTTTCACCCCTGGCACAATCTCAACCAGGGGCTGCATCTGCCACCGTGGCACCTCAGCAGGGCTGTAGATTAATAACAACATACAAAACTCAGATAATTAAATTCACTGCACTGCATTTCAGATGCTGCTACCGACTAAACACTATCTTGTGAAGTGGGACAGTATAAAAGTACTTCTAATTGTGAGATAATTTTCTCTGATTTGGAAAGTCCTCTCCCATGTGGCCTCTTCTCCTCCCAAGATGACCACTTTTTCCCCCTGCCCTTGGGACAGAAGTTTTGATGCTGTGATGAAAATTAAGCTCAGGCAAGGCTCCTATTCTGTTGTTTTTCACAATGGGGTTAATTAGGATGTTTCTTGCTCCACCAGGCAATGTGCTTCACAGTTTATGTCCTGCCATCTTATTCTTTCCAAAGGTGGGCTCTTCAGTAACAGCACTGGAATTTGGGCTCTGTTGGAGGGTTGTCACACCACAGCAGATAGGATTTTGTCACATCCATTATTCATTAATGCCAATTCCAGTCATAGCACTACTTACAATGGCACAAATTCATAAGACTTTTATGACTGCCCAACTTACTTCCTAGACTGGCTTTCAGATGGAGGAGGAAAGAAAAATAAATGCCAAAACATCTCTTGCTTTTAAGAGCACCAGTTTTCAGGAAGAAAAGAACTGGGGCTGGGATCCCATGCAAAAATACATAACTCGCTTCTGACTGTAATACACCTAATAACATAGCCAATGCCCACAGCAGATGCCTGTATTACCAGCAAGGTCTTCAGACACAAGCAGAAACACATGACATTGTCAGGTGTTTAGATGAAGTCTTGCATTAAGATCAAGTGATCAAGCTAGAAACTGCCAAAACCAGCAGAGAAACCCACAGCTCTCTGCAGTATCGTCACTGTCGAACTCAGCAAGACCAGTCATATATTGTTGAATATTGCCAGCAACAACACAGACCTCTAATGGGATTTTCTTGCCTCTCGTGGTTGTTAATAGCCCCTCAGGGCATAAAGCTGAGCCAGTGTGACTGCTCGCTGCCATCTGAAACAGCTCTTGCTCTCCTGTCCTTAGTCTGGTTCCCTGCTGTCCAGTTTTCTTTCTCTCCCAAAGGTGTATGTGCCTGTGTGCCAGCTCCTGTGCTTGCCCAAATATACAGCAAGCTGGTGCAATTCACTCACAAGGCAGAAAACTCTTTGTTCCTACAAATGAGCTCAATCAGGTAACTGTAAGGAGAGAGCACCAGACCTGAGCAAAATGAGAGGGCAAGACCATGTTGCCAAGGCAGAAGGAAGGAGGTAGAAGTGTTGTCAGCATCTATTAAGTTGTCTCACCTATTTCGTGTAATTTTCACTTCTAGAGATTATCAAAGTAAAAGCTGGGGTTTATCTGTAATGAATAAATGGTATGGACTGGGGATATTTTGCTGTTTGTGGTCGAGGAGACTTTTGGTTTATTGCCTGTGAAGAAGTTTGCTCTTTTCCAGTATTGTGTCAGGAATAATTAGGAAAAATAACAACATGAAAAGGCCAGTTGGTGTAACACAGGCAGGAGAGAGGTCCCATGAGGAATATAAGCAGCCACACATGCATAAAAAGACAGAATTAATTAGATAAACAAACACTGAGGAAGAATACAGAAACCACATGAGAGGTATCAATTATTCTACCAAGGAGAAAAAAAAACAAGATCAAATGCACTTTCAAAATAAAGGTAGCATTTCCATTCAGAAAATGTCTCTTTTTAACTTGCCCCACATCCTGAAGGGCAGAACAGTCAAAAAAGCAAAATTTGCAATATCTTTGGTTACATCCAATGATGTCAAGGCACAACTTTTGCAGGTAATTCATCAGTTAGGCTGCTCACAAGAGCAAAGGACCACAGAAGCACCCAGGGATGGCAAATGTGCAACGAGGTGAAGTAATGAGCCCAGCTGTCTCCCAGTCCAAGAGGCTTATGCAGCACAGTTGAGTAAGACTAGAAAGGGAACATAGGTTCTGAGTCTGCTTACTCCAGCTCCTCCAGGTACACATAGAGCTCTTTAGGACAGGGACTGTTTCTTTACTGGTCAGATAAACAGATTTCTTGAGTTATTGGTAACTTTACTTGAGCCATTTGCTGAGGCAGCTAGTTATGGAGATGGGGGAAACTCGCATCTGATCACATCGACAAACACCCAGGGTTGTGTGATGGGTGCGCTGGGTCCCAAGACAGAAGATGGTCCACACAGTCATCTTTGTTTGCCAGTTCTCTCCAGGGCATGAAAGCCCATGGTTTGAAACTGCCCCTTAGTACCATTGTTAAACTCCTCACAAAGCTTCCCCAGCCATCCACACATAGATCATCCCTCCCATCAACCTTCCCTGCTCCCTGTCAGCCAGCAACGGCTGTGCCATTCTCACTGCTGTTGAGTACAGCAGCTTAACTCTTTTGCAACTCCAGTTATATAGAAAAGTGGCATGGAAACATTTTGCCTTAACATTGTGCTGTCCAAATAAAAACCTTGCATGTTAACTCTGACAGTTCCCTAGCCCAGGTGTCTCAGTAGATGTCAGCCTCTAGAAACACTCTCTTGAACATTAATCTTTCATTTCTACCAATCCTCTTTGAACTACTCTTTCTGTACTTTATGTTATCTTTTCTTCTAACCTGCTAAGGCATCTGAAGATACAGTTTCTGTGAAGGATGCTATATGAAATTAAGATGACTTTTCCTGTATTTTTATCTTCAAGCAATGAAAGAATGGTGGGAATTAAATCAGTAGCCATTATGAAACATGAAATAAAGTCACTGAGAAGGGTTACCTGATTAATATATTATTTCTTCTCTCATAAACTAATGTTAGCTACAAAACCTTACCCGAAACAGCCAGGAAATTATTTCAAATTGTTTTACAAGCAAATCTTTACTAGAATGACCAATACACTGAAATAAATAACAGATATCAAGCAGTTTCTGTGCACTCAAGACTTCAAAAATGGAGTCACAATTACACTGCAATCAGAAAATAAATTTGATGTATGTGTAAATGAAGACATATTGAATTCAAGATAATTGATTCACCAATGAGTAAATGCTTGTCTAGACTTAGATAAAATGTCACCACTGATGATGCACTATCAAGTCTCCTGTGAGTCTGGGCGACTCTTAAGAGAGCTCCAGCCACTGAAGTCCAGCAGATGCTACTAAAACACTGTCAGAAGAAAGACTGACCTGTACCTGGTTCACATTTTCCAAGACAAGAAACAGAAGGCAACCTAATTAAGTATTTTTTTTTAATTTCCTGGGGCAGGGTTAGTTTTAGTACCGGTGATCTTTTAAACCCCCACAGCTTCTGAGAACCCTGTTGATATCCCAGTAACCATTACCACAGTTACTGATTTCCTTCTAGCAGCACATCCTAGCTTCAGTTCAGCTCCTTCAAACAGTACTGCTGTATTTTCTCCCCAGTCTGAGCTGATACGACTCCAATGATCGACCCTCTCTAGTTCAAGCAGGTTCAATACTTAGACTCTGCTCCACCCATGCTTTAGCTGCTTTTAAAGAGATTTGTTTAAGTAGCTGCTCTACTCGTCTTTCAGCCCATTAAATAGACTGCTGACTATATGATCAAATCCCTTCCCCCTGTTTCAGCTTCTTACTGCTGGGTGAAAGGGCACTGAGGCTTCCCAGGGCAGTTCAGGTGGAGTGTGGTTTTACAGGCAACACTCTTCTCCCAGTTTTGTGAGTCCTTGCCTCCCTATGCCAAAGTCACTTTCAGAATTGAAGTTGGCACCCCTAAATTATTACTTTGTTTCTAGAGATGTCTTTTTGGCAATGGACTTTTTAATTCATCTTCATTTTTTACATCTGTATGGGTTTTAGCTTTTTATTTCATAGGAGTCGTTGCCATATTCTATGGCAAATCACACGAAGTGATTCCAGATGACTTTGGAGACCAAAGTATTGGAGCACTTGGTGTTACATAACCTCATGACTTGGTTCATTTGTGCAGATGTAAGTATAGACTGGGAGATACCAAGAATGGGAACAGCACGCCTTTACAAAGCCAATGGGCCTGGAGCCAGGAATCAGACAGGCTCTGCTCAGTAGAAATACAGGGTGTGAAGCCTCAGTATGTTATTTCTGAAATGGAAATGTTGCAGTCCTCCATCCAAAATGAAGCAGTAGCTCTTATCCAGGCTGCTGGGTGGTATTCATTGTGGTGTTTTCTGTGTGGTGAGGCTGCTAAGAAAATTTTTCTAAGGGACAGATTTCATCATACATAACTCCAACTACTTAAAACACAGTTATTTGTCTCAGGTGGTTGGTTATCTGTCCTCTGTAATCAATGGATAGCCAGACACTTCCAGATACCTTCTACACCTACTCTAGAACAGGATTAATTACTTTCTGATGTTACCTGTCTTTTTTTTTTTTTTTCCACTGGCTATAGAGGAAACCTAGATGAGGAAGTTTCTGTGCTGCCAAAACCAACATCTTGTCAATACTTCTTTCATTCTCTTGATGTTGGCTGCTCTGATTTGTACTTTCTCTTCTCCACTTCAGAACTTTCCTTCGGTCAATTCCCTGGGACTTGAAAGGGAGGGAGGGGAGTAAGGTGGAAAGAGATAGGGATGTCTGAGATTTGATGGAAGATTATGTTATATGGAAAAGAAAAAAAAAATCAGATGGATTTCACAACTGGCTAAATGCTAATGGTTTTAGAACCAGCCTAAGCAAGCCTTAGTCCAGTAGGCACTTCAAACCGGTAAGAATTCTACCTTGCAAACATCAACAAAAGCACTTACCTAAGAATAGTTAAAAACAATTAGAGTTTAAGGATATCAAATACAGTCAAGAAGCAAAAAATAAATATGCATTAAAAGGAAAGGGGACAAAAGTGAAACATAAATTCAGATTCACTGATCGGCAGTGCAGACGTTATAGGAATCCATCACATACTTCCTTTCATGGATGCTCTTTTCTTGATTAAAATGGAACTATCTCATTTCATCCCGTAAAAAGAAGTAGCTATTCAGAGCAGTATGAGAACAATAAACTAGAAATACGTAACACCCCGTGGATGTTTATGCTTCCTGGTGAAAAATGGTGGAATTGACACAGCTCAAGGCTACTACAGCTGATGCTGTTTCAGCAGCAGGAACATTTTTACACCAAAGTCTGTTAGTGTCTTTACAAATCTTTCATGTTACTGTGAGTGCATTGGTTTCTCAAGACACACACATTCTTTATCAGAAAGTCATCCCAATTAAGTTACAACCTCTTCTCAGGCCACAGCTCACCTCACCTTCTCCACCAGGTACACAGGAGCACTTAAACCAGATGCCTTACTGAGGCTTTTTATCTCCTGCTCCTGCTTGCTAGTGAGAGTAATTAATTTCTTAATTGCTCCATAAAGACATCTGATCGGTCATAAAGTTTACTTTTGTTTTGAGCTGTGTGACAGCAATGCTTTTGTTACATAAACAACATAAGAAAAAAAAATGATTGTTGGTTTCAAAGTGTCCTATTCTGCACTTAATTCTGTGTGCTGTTTTCAAGCTCGGATCTTAAAGGAACCACATCCACAAAGACCTCCTCTTAGTAAGATGGAGAACTTAAACTGAATTGGTGGCTTGAGTCTCTGATTCAGAAGAATAATGTCAGCCTTTAAAGAATGGAGTGTTGAAAATAAGCTATGCTGATGTGTGTGTATTTTCATACATATAGATTTGTATGCACGTATCTCCCTTCTGTTTCTATACCATTTAGGCTTCCAGAAACAAACTGAAGACATTCTGGTTGCCAAGAAAGCTCTCCAAATAGAAGCCAAAGTCTCTCTTTCCTATTTTTTCCCTTTATAATATTTTTCTCTTTCTTTCTACCAATGATAACAGTGAAAATAGGGTAGTTTCTTATCTGAGCCTGAGCTAACGCTATGTTGGGTCACAAGCTGGGGAACCTGGGGCAGGTAAAACCTGGGACTGGTACAGCCAACAGACCAGCACAGGGCTGTATGAGAGGGAAATAACCACTGTGCTGGGCTGCAGCTGGATGTACCTGGTGGTGGCATCTCTCTAGGCATGTCAGAGATACACAGCCTGATGATGGAACAGAGAGGTTACTACAGACCTGACTGTACTTCCCATTACAGCTTTACTGGCTAAGCCATCCTGGCAGGCACACCTATAAAGAGTGCAAAAAGCACTTTGCACAATAAAGACATAGTGTCAGTGGTATATTGGCATAGAATTTTTTTGTCATTATGCCAGGTATTTGCCAACATGTACCAGCTGTAAATACATACACACAGATGTGTGAAAATATGTTACATGTTGTACATTATATTGTTATCATACATTTATGTATGATAATGTTTACATAGAAGTAAATATTTGCATGATTAGCTGATGAATCTGCACTGATAAAATCTGGAAGCATAGACCTGTAGATACATTACATTAAACACTCATCCATACAGAACTAGGCAAAGAAAAGCTGAAACATTCCCCACACTTCTTCTGGTAATTCACACAGTGAGAGAATCTATTTTTGTCTTTCAGTCCCTGAGCTTCAAAGTTCACAAGACACTGTGGGAAAATTTATATCATCTAACTTCAGGCATTTAACTCACCAGGAGCACTTAGATGATGGTTTCACAGCACAGTGAGTTGATACAGCACTTTATTCCTAGCAAAAGGGACAATTCTTGTTCCCTCCACGCACAGACTCCTCTCTACTCTCAGCTATACAGCCCCACCAGTTACTTTTGCCATGTCTGATGCTCACTTGGCTATGAACCTTTTAACTCACAAATCCCGTGGAAACTATTTTTGGCTGGTTTAAAGAAAAGGAGAAGAAAAAGCTGGCAAGAGAGAGGAAGGAGGAAGAGAGGGAAGAGGAGAAAGGAAGACCTCTCTGTGTCAGTGGATATTTATATTTATTATAAATTGGAAAACCTCACTTTAAATGCACAAGGTCAAAGAACTGCATCCAAAAAAATCCAAAATACTTTACTGAGTCCTTCATTCATGGACTATAAAATATTAATAAAAGTAAACTGTCTCTCATAATATTATACTAAAGAGTAATTATAAACAACTTTTAAACAATTTACATTTTTATTGCCCTTCAAACTTTCTCCTTTTATTTTTACTTGCCTTCACTTTGGATGGTGCTTTCATACCCATATACCTGTCTTTCTCCTCCTCTTCAGCTGAAATAACCTGCAAACCTTGAGCCTTCAAAACATCTCAGGCTATTTGTCTCACTTCTACCCATGACTCTGGTGTATATTCTCCTGCATATGGAATAACACAGATTTCCCAGACCTACCATGAATAAATCACACTCAAAATCCTTCACAAAAAGGATTAAAAAGGGGTAACAAAGCCGATTCCTGCCAAATAAGGCAGCTAATACCCAAGACTGCATCATGCTTATAGCACAAAAGGAGACTGGACAGTCTATACATAGGCTGCTTGGCTCTAAACTCCAAACTGGACAGTTATAGCATCATACCTTTTGTCACTTAACACGGGATCCTTCTTAGCACACCTCAGCCTTCTAAAACTCCATTGTCTAGTCTAAATCATCCTTCAAGGTTCCTTCCAGAACCTAAGGAGAGAACGAGATGCCTCCAAAGGGCACCTCATTACAGAGATCTAAGAGCTAGGCACAGGAAAGCAGGAAGATTTACCATTTTAAGTAGTACTGAGGTCTGCATTATCTCACACCTGAGGGGGGTCACTCCTGCCTGTCCTCTCTCTGTCCTTCATGCTCCTGTACCTCTTCTCATCATCCTCCTGCCTCGGCCGCTCTCTGCCATAGCTGCTCTGCTGTCAGGGTGACTCCCACAACCCTGCTGAGAGCTTTTTCAGGCAACGTTGTGATACCACAAATGTTCAAACCCCTGACAGTCATATGGTGCCCTTGCATCTCCCAATCCCTCTTGCAGGCGCCGCGGTTTCAGCATGCTCATTTGCAGCCTTGTGAACAGTACAGCTTGATGAGACTGGCATTGGAGAGATGTGTGAGTGGAAACTGTGAGCCAGTGCTCAGTTCCTCCGTCAGGGTTAGCTAAAACTACACGCGTGGTGTCTTATCAACATTACACATCAAAGACTGCTGTGTTTCTGGGTGCTGGCTCATGCCACCTCCACATTTATCTGAGGAGAAACCTTTTACACATGTTATTCTTCCATTTCTGCTGGTTGCCAGTTAGAAACATCCCAAATCAGTGCAAACCTTTAGTCAAAGGGAAATTTTGTTCTGCTGGTGTCGAGTTCTGCATAGCAGAGCCAAACACGAATGTTAAGAGCTGAAGTGAAATCATGCTATTCAATGAGGCAGAGCCTGCTTCTGCAAGCAGCAGTTCCTTTGAATTAAGGGTTATACCTTGGTCAGCACATTGAAGTTCCACTGTGGGCCCTGGGATGCCAAGAATAAGGTCAAAGAGGTGCAACATTATTAATGTAGTGTTTTAAGAACAAACCATTGTCCATTCTGCCTAACTGTGCTTTTGTTCTCTCTCAAAACCCCATGCTCCCATTTGTTGAGTGCTGGGGGTTTGCCATACTTGTTCTGTTCATGATTACATATTTCATATTGCACTTAGCATTTCATCAACCATGAATACATCTGGACTTACAGAAAATAGGTCACAAGGAAACAGAACTTCAAGACAAAAAGAAATAGATTTACAGAGAAAAGGTCAATTTAAAATAGATTTTTTTTCTAGTGTTATAGAATCTACATTCATTTTCTATTTAACAAAACAAAACGATGAAGTATTGAGTCATTACAAGGGCCAGACAATTGTTAAAGCTACACTGGGTTAAACTCAAATTATACTGCAATAACTGCTCAAAGGAAGACCAGTTATAAGAGAAGCAACTGAGTAAAACAATTTCTTTTCCTTCCCACCCCTTTTTGTCCTGTTGCAATGCATAGAATTTTTAGTTACAGGAATATGACATTTCTGTTACATTTCTATGCTTATATCAGTCTTTCCAACCTTACCTTAAAAGCTACCCTAAACCCTTTCCATCAAATATACTCACACCCCAGGCAATAATTACTGCCCTAAATTGTAGTATGACATAAACTCTTTCAACCTCATTTCTGTAACATCTGAGAACAAGAACCTCAGACTTAGCAAAGACTAAGCCCACGGTGGATGGTACTCAGGGCAAGATGTATAATGCAACTTTCTAGTTGTTTTCTTTGTCTCTTCCCCAGAAGCCAAAATTTTCAACAAGCAGATCATCACTAAATGTCATTAGCAGAAAGCAGTTTTCCTTGTTCCATGCTGGGAAATGCAAACAGGGAATAATACCAAACATGCTGGATGCTTATTTCTTCACAGTCCTTGTGTAAATGACACAACATGTTGAGTATTACATTGTTTAGTGGCTGCTTAACCCACCTTACATGTTTTTCAGCCATTTTACTTTCTGCTATGGACAGAAGAGATAGAAAACTAAGAGGCAGGTTAGAGGAAAACTGAAAGATGAAACAAGCCTAAAATGTTATCCCTGCAGTAGAGTAACAGGAATACTGGGGAAGACAAAGCTATTTTTATCTGTCCACCACTGAGTCTGCAACTTGGAACCTGCTGTTCATCCTGGTCTCTGATGCAGAAATCAAGGGCAATAATTGTTAAAAACAATTAAACTATTTTATTAGTAGCAAAATTAATGAGGCCTGGCCAGCTGAATGTTTCTTTCTCACTGGTCATGTCCCATTTGGATTCTTTAGTGTTAAATAAGAGGTGAGCTGACACTGGAGCCTTTACCACCATGGGGGAACTAATTCACAATTCTCTCCTCCACCCACCTGTGAATTTTCATGAAACTTGAAGGAGCTGCACACCTTTGAACTCTCTACCTCCTTGCTGAATTCACCTCAAATTGGTCAATACATTCAAAAAAATTGAATGGGGATCAGAGAAAGACACAGACAAACATCATGGCTTTATAAATCTGATTCCTTTGGGAAACTTAGCTAGAAATGAAAGTTTAAATCAGGGGAATAGTTGTAAATACATCACTGAAACTTAAAGGCTAAGCAAAGAAGTGATGTTATGAAAGAAGTCTGCTTACAAAGCAGGAGAACAAGATGGCATTTAGGAAGATGAAAACAGGAAAGCACAACAGACTGCTTCTAAGTCAGGTAGTTACTTCTTAGCAAAAAGCAAGGTAAACCCACCATTTCCTCCTCTGAGCTTAACATCACTCTTCATTTACACCAGTCTGCATTATGAGATTAATCATATTTCATGGTGCTTGGCTATAATCAGTCTATCTTAAGGTGTAAATTGCTCATGCTGTTATTCAACCAAGACACTGCTATTTTTTGCCAAGAGCAAGGATGCAAGACCTTCCACAGATCCAGTCCTACACACCTTCCTTTACCTAGATGCCCCAAGGACTTTCAGTGACTTCCTCACATAAATAAAAGCAAGGTGTTTGCAAAACCAAGCTAAATCTAAAACCAAACCACACAGTGTCATCAGATTCTGTCTGATCTAGCCAAGAAATCTTGATGGCAAGAGCTCTGGGTTTTTTTCTTCTTTTTAACACATGTAGCTTCAGGAAAGTGTTCCTGAGTCAAACTTCTTGCCCAGGATGAGATTATCTGTTATGGTTGAGTTGATCATGTAGCTCATTACTGCCCAAACTGGCACAATCGGTGCAATTTTGTCCCTCTCCCCATCCTTTTCCCAGCTACATGGTACTGTCCAAGCTCTGGCATTCATCTGATTCTGCCCCTGGCTTGATTCAACTCACTAAACTAGCAGGAAAGTAATTCAGTAGAAAAAAGCAGGGTGCTTCTGTCAGAAGTAAAACCATCCCTTGCCTTGTGCAGATGGAGTCAATGGCTAATTCATGTTTCTCTGAAACTTCTAAGAAATGGTGAAACATACTCCTAACATTTTGAGGCAGATGCAGCACTTTTAAGTCAACAATAAATCCCTGCTTTTTGTGGGTTTTAAGACATTCTGATACACAAAAGAAACAAACAAACAAAAAACCCCACAAAAACAAAACAACAACAACCAAAACAAAAAGGGCTGTTACTCACCATTTGTCTTCTGTTTTCTAACAGGTGGATGCCAACAATCCCTAGGAAAGATCCAAAGCCAAGCTAAAGCAAAGAACAAAACCAACAGGAACACGAGGTCAGCTTATTTGGTCAACATACCAATGCTTTACAGAGATATCAGAGCTGATGTATTATACAAATGGGCTAATGGAGGTGGGTAATGGGAAAGGGTGGAAGTTACTGCTGGACATAAATCACTTAATGTAATGGGGAATGATGAGAAGTGCAGCTCTTTTCTATTTCAGAGTAAAACTTGTCATGTAGTAGATACATTTCAGTAACCTGAACATAGTTAACATAATCACGTATAGTTTTACACACTGGAAAGCTAAAATAAAGCCAAGCAGAAGAAAAGAACACTTACACTTATCCCATACACCATTATTCTGGAAAATTGCAAAGCTTTAAGTAACTGTGGACAGTTTTCCTCAAAAACAATGGATGTGTTGCTGCCACACAAGTGACCCAAGTTCAGACCCTTAAGGTTGCGTCTATTTGATTTTAATTTGTAGAGACAACCACACATCCCAGAAAAAGTCCTTGCTAAAATGCCAAAAGGACTGGTACAGTTTGTTTCGGTCTGGGACAGCTGCATCACCAGCAGCCACTGGAGAGAGAGGAAGAAGGGATGCTGGACTAAACTGGCTTTACTGTGCCTAGCAGTGCTGCTTCAACACCAGTGGCAGGAAAAGCCCCCTCCTTATGATGGGTCCGTGAAGGTTTGGAGAGGTAGAAACTCCTTGGATTGGTGGCTAATACAAAGTAAAGCAGCAATAGGTGAGACAAGCCTTTCACCAGACCTTCCTGTGGTCAGGACTCCCACTGGGCTCATGTTGGAGAAAAGGGGTCTCCTTGGTGCCACACACTTTGAGACGTAGCTGGCCACAGACTCAGAAGCAGCCACAGCAGGAGTGCAGGTGTCAACAGGTTCTTTCCATAGAGGTCCCTCCTTGCCTTGCCTGGCTGCATACTGCCCTGAGGTCACCTCGGTCTCAAGCCTCTCACTCTGTCAAAGAGTGTCACTACACTCTTTGCTCCCTTCCCAGATACACCCCCAGTCACCCCATCAGCTCCCCCCCCAACCCAACCCACCCCATGGAAGAGGCATTGACATTGCTGCTGAGGATTCTAAGCCTCTTACTGGAATGAGGTATCTGAATCTGGTTCAGAGTCTCTCCTCCAAGCACAGGTTAAGTTTTTAAGGACTTTGTGTCCCAGCTGAGGGCTTGAGCAATACCCATGAACTCCCTGCTGTTATGAGCAACCACCACAGAAGAAAGCAAATCTCCTGAAAGCATTTTACTCACTCAGTATCACAACAGGAATCTGTCACTCCCTCTCAAGAAAGCAAATGTAAGGAAAGGAGCTGTGCTACAGAGTGCTTTGGGAAGATTTATGTGAAAGGGAGGCACAAAGACTAAAAGCAGAGACTCTGGAAGAGTATGCAAGTGCATCTATGCTGACAGCTGAATAGGAGAGAGACTTGGAACCATGAGCAAGGACACTCTGTTCAGGGGACGGCAACTTTGTAAATTAATATAACTACATCAAAATGACACCTGGTTCCAAGACCCATTTTTCATCCCAAGGGAACAATCCATAAAACCCCATTTTCAGCTGATGCAGGGGACACAGAGTGGAGTAGTGAAGAAAAAATGAGGAAATACAGAACAATGGCAATTAAATCAGAAGGAGCAGAACCACTGATAGAGACCATGATGTAAGCCACGGCATTGATGAGATTGGTTTAGGGCCATATGAGCTGCTTATTTTTTCGTCTGACAAAAGGCTATTTGGGTTGGGAACTCTGGGAATCCAGCTCAGTCCAGCTCTGGAACAATGGGACCATGCAGACTCCTGGTAGAAAGATTCTAACAATAGCAAATGAAAATAATACAAGCAGTGGTCATAGAGAAGTGACATTAAATATTTAAGTATAAACAATAATTATAAGGAAATGAGGTTGAAGAAGCTCCAACTCCTGCTTTGAAGCCAGTTTCATAAAGACAGCCCTAAACCCAAACTGATGATCAAGCAGTAATCTGCTGAATGCAGACACCTTCCAAAGTGGAACATTACACTAACTCATCTACACAGAGAAATATTTTATGGTAAATTAATTTGGATGTATAAATGCAAACAACCCGTACCACTATGAAGATATCTTTATAGAAAAGCTTCTTCGAAATAAGTGACAAGTGACCACATATGCAGAGAGGTTAAGGCATCTACCTCTTCTTGAAGCCAACAGGAACTAAGCAGAAGCCCAAATTTTATTATGGATCTAGCCCTAAAGTCCTGTTCTGCAAGTGCTTCTAGATGTAAGTAAGTAAATCTAGGGAAGAGAATAGTCTTACTCGTATTCATAGGTGTTTGCACCATGGCTTTGAAGACCAAAATCCCTTACCTAAGATCAGTGGAGATTCAGATCTTACTTACTAGCCTGGAAGTTAGTATTTTACTACTGAATAACTAGACTTTACTGCTAATTGTAATTAACACTGTCTGTCTTCATAATCTTTCTTTTCATTGAGCCCAACAGCTAAACACGTAGTGTCGAATTCACTCTCCTAGCTTTAGTTTGGGATCCCTACAATGCTGGCTTTCTAAGCTCCCTCTACTGTCAGCGGAGAAGAGAAGCACCTTTGGAGGGTTATTAAGCTCATTCTGAAAGAGGGGGCTTGACTGCGCTGAACAGAAGAGAAACCACCCCACAGCCGTCTGCCAACGCTGCACTGGAGCCAGTAGCCTCTGGCGATGAGGCAGGAACACAGCAGTGATGTCAAACACCTCTGGGCTAGGCTTCTGGGGAGATACCATGTAAGATGTGCGTTGCACCTTTGACTCTTGCCTAACATTTGGAATATTTAGTGCAGTAATGAAGTTTACACTGACAATTGCCTGGGACTCTCTCAGTTATCAATAATCCATCACATGTGCACAAAAGGAATTCTGAATTTTATGAAAATTATTTAGTTCCAACAATCTTTTGAGAGGGGAAATTACTAATAAAATGGTTTGTATTCAAGGTGTTCTGATAAATTCTAGCTATTCTATTTGGTTATTAATGACTCTAAGACTTAAAAACCTCATATTTTAGGAGAATATATTATTTAGCTGAGTGAATAGACATTGTGTTATTCCTAAAGTAAAATAAATGCTGAAATAACCTGTTTTGAGCAGATGGGTTTATTACTTATTACACTTATTAAACACAACAGTTTAAAAGTGAAACTTCTTTCTGGGGAATGAATGCAGATAATCTGGTCTTCTAAAAGACTTTAATTCAAATTAGAGAAAATGAAGAGACCTTTATCAGTATTAATCTATCTATTTTAGCTTAATGAAAGGAAAATTCATTCATTTAAGGTTTTATTCTTAGAACTACTTTTTGTTCTATTTTTAAACCACCACTCCTTACAGATCATTATCTCCAAATTATCTTTCTGAAAGACCTGTTCTCAGCACGACACTAAGATGTAAGAGGACTTGCTTAGGAGGAACAGTTCTGACTCACAAATTATTAATGGCAATGCAAAATGTATGCACAGTATTAAAGAATACACATTCCTCTTTGAGCATTTCACTCCACAGGGCCAAGAAATAACGGTACCTTACAACATATTTTGGTGGTGGTGGAGCCACATACCTAAGCAGGTACCTAACCTGTAAGTACATGAGTTTCTTTCTTCACCTTGCACCCTCTGCATCCTCTTGGCTCGTTGAGGGAGACCACGTGAGGCAGATGGGCTTTTCCCTATTTGCTGCCCATAGTCCTCTTTTTTAAAACCCAGCCCAGGTCTGAAATTACTTTTTTTTTTTTACTCTAGGGCTTTTCTTATTTTTGGATGTGATCAATCCCTTCTTCCGAGATCAGAAAGAGCCACGGGGGTTAAAAGAGCAAAGGCCTGGCAGGGTTACCCCTCCCCAGAAGTTCCAGAGGCACGGCAGGGCAAAGTAGATGAAACTCAAAGCTTGTGCCTAGTGCAGGAACATGTTTAAGCGGTCTGTTCCCAAGGCAAAAAGCAAGACTAAGGATTTTGGAAGGGGATCTCGTATGAGATGCTGCCAGCAAGAGCGCACAAGAGGATGTTAGGCAGGCTTCAGGGAGAAGATTCCACGTGCCAATCCACAGGACTTTTCCCGCAATGGACCCAGCAGAATTCCTGGCACACAGACACGAGTGTGGAGTGGCTCCTCCTGCCATCAAAGTAGTAAAACTCCAAAAGGTCATTTAAATCTATCCCATGTCTACTGTCCAGTCACTTAGATGCCCACATTTAATAGAGATCAGTGGGAAGTTAAGCACAGGTTCTCACATAGGCCCCTGAGCCCAGAATACTGCTGTGCAGTGCAACCTTGACCCCCTTCTGCCCCCTGACAGCCTACCCCTTGGGGCACTTCAGAAACCCAGAGTTTACCCCCCTACCTTATCACACCCTAGAAGTAGATCAAAACAAAGAGGCAGCACTCTCCTGTAAAATGCAACAGGACTGAGTTGCTTTTTGTTTGTTGGGGTTTTTTTAAATCAATCAGAGCTTCCCATATCCAGCTGATAATAATTTATCTGGATGCACCTAATAATCAAAACCAGGTTTCTTTACTCACAACGATGCCTGGGTAGTAGCCTCCCACGGTAACGTTCTCTGTTCTTGTGGTAGCTGCCAGACCTATGGTCAGTATGAAAACAGACACTACCAGCAGAGAGACTGTGAACCAAAGTGAAGTCTTCTTCCTCTTTGCAAATTGTCCTGTAGGGAGGAAAGAAAAGACAGAGCTTTTCATTGCAATCATGGCAGAACAAATACAAAATTACAGCAGATTTTCTTCCATTAATCTTTTCTTTTGTTGTTGTTCTCTCACTAAAGCAAAGAGCTGGCAGACAACAGAGGGAATTAAAAACCACAGAGTTAACTTGAGCTTGGCATAGCTTCGTGCACGCGCATTGGGTACGTGCACGAGATGATTTTATTAAGCTGAACTGAAAGGCAGTGACAATGATAATTATGCCTTGTCTTCAGTAACATTTATAATTAAGTGTTGCTCACATCCATTATTCAGATCTTGCAGGCCTTAAATGCTTACCTACTTGAAGTGCCAATTTGACTCTACCTGGACAGAACATAAAAACCTGTATTTTAAACAAGATTAGCAGAAGCTCTGCAAGTATCATGAAAACAAATACACTCTTCCTATTTACTAGGGCAAGTAAACCAATCTACCTCTGAAGCAAAGTTGTAATATAGTTGATCAGGTAATGATATATGGGGCTACCTTTCTAAACAGTAACTGCTCAGTGAAATACATTCAGTCTCACTGGGATTTGGATTCAGACATCCAAAAGTGAAAAACATCAGGCTCATCGACTGCTTCCAGCCTGCTTCAACCCACTTAACCTTGTTATGGTGGCGACATATCTGAGCTGCAACAACAGGTTACTAACGTCAGAGTCCCAGAAACACAGCACAGACTTATTTAAAACCAGCAATTGATACGTGACTCCAACTAACAAAAGGCACGCAAACGAATCAACCTGCATTCCCCTTTCCTGGTGTTTTTGCTTTGAAAGGCAAAGCGAGAGCGTGCGGGATCACCCCTGGAGCTCTGGGCTCTGTGAGGCTGTGACTGGGCAGCACGGAGCTCCAGCGAGAGCACAACCTGTCTGCAGCACAGGGCCAGTGACTCTCCCCCCTGCAGCCTCACGAAGCTGCCAGCGTGCCCAGTATGGGGATAAGGCAAGAGGCTGTGGGGTTGCACCGAACGCTGGAGGCAGCAGCCCTTGCCGGGGAGGGGTGGGCGAGAGGGGCAGGCAGCCCTATGTGGGGGTCAGGCTCTGAGGGTGCTGCTGGAAGCAAAAGCAGGGGAAATGCAGGAAAGTCAAAAAGCAAGCAGAAGCCGTCTGCAATGTGTCACTAGAGTTATGTGGCCTATTTAAAGTCAGATAACTTGGTTGCATGTTTACAGTTCAAAAGCCAGCCTACATTAGTGATGTTTGCAAACCAAATCAAATCATTTCAATGCATAAATAAATGCATATCTAATAAAACCTGTATGCTTGCTGATATTTCTCCAGAACAACCAAAGTTAAGTCCAGTCTTTTAGTATGAAATTCAAGCAACTTTAATGAAGACAAATATCATCTATTCAGCTTACGCAAGTCTCTTTCACCTGCGTGTAACAATTCTTCCTGCTAAAGTTCAAGAAATAATTCATAAGACTCTTCAGATATCTCCCCTCCAGCCTGTGCCCCAGCTGTCAGCCTCTGGCAATTCTCTGTTAATCCAGGGAGGGTCACAGGGGACACAGAAACAGAGTCATTTGTCATTATCAATCAGTTCTTCACCGAGTGCGTGGCATTAAAGGCAGTGAGGCCAGTTCACATGGCCAAGAGGGCAAAGTAGACTTCAGACTTTTAACTCCACAAATCAGCTGCCCTTCCCATAAACTGAAATGATTCATTCATTATATCTACCAGATTTAAAATACCTGATGTCCTTGCTGCCCTCTATCATCTTAGAAAAGTCACGGAGATTGAGAAATCCTCAATAACTGAAGAAAGGGAAATTCTCCAGCTATCTCTCAAAAAGGCCAAAATGATGATGTGGGGAATTACAAGCCAACGAACCTCACCTTGGTGAGGCTGGCACAAAAAATAAGGAGCAAATCCTCTTGTAAAATGTTTCTGGGCACCTAAGGAAAAGGTGACTGGCAACAGTTAGCATGGATTTACCAGAGCCAAATCATGCCTGGTGAACCTAGCTGCCTGCTAGGATTAAATGACTGGACTTGTGGAGCACTGGATGACTTTTACCTTAAATCTAGCAAGGTTTTTAACATGGCAACATTCTCATAACCCAGATGGGATGTCATGGCTTGGATGGGTGGACAAGCAGATGGTTAAGAAATTGGATGGATTGCTGGGTTCAGAGGGAGTGGTTAATGGATTATACTCTACCTGGAGGCCAGTAACAAGTGGAATACTGTGACAGCTTGTCTTGGAACCAGACTTGTTGCATTTAATGTATTCATCAATAACCTAGCGAATGTACTAGAAACTTCATAAAGTACCTTCCCACTTGAATTATTTATTATATGACTCTATGGTTTTGTAATAGTCAAGACAGCTAGACTAAAGGTGGCTTGGGTATGTGTGCTCATATCCATGGTTAAGAAACTCCAGCTGCAACACAGAGATACTCTAAAGGGACACAGGAACACAGACCTTCTGAAAGCAAGTGGGACAGATTCTCCTCAGCCAAGTGTTTCTGAAAACACTGAGTGCTTTTATGACAGGGGTCTGAGGAGCCACATTTTTCTCAAAGTAACACCTGTACTGGCAAAGGTTAATCAGATTGCACAGAGATAACTATGGGTCCAACCTGCCTTCCAGAGTTTGGTTATCCATAATGATGTGCAAAACAGACAGAGTTTGGCTGCCCAGACTGAGTTTGCTAGAAAAGGTCTTGGGAAAAGCATGCTTTTAGGTGTAATTGGAGGATATCAGATGTGGATTTAGCGAGACAAAACAGAAGAGGATGTCACTATTTAGAGGGTCATTTTTTGGACTGAACTACATTTTGACTTTGAAATGTACATGTGTCAGAAGGCATTTACATATGATACCCTTCAATCCTCACATTCATCGATCTTTTACCACCTGCATCTCAAATCAAAGGCAAATATCCAATAATTTTTTAATTTTTTTTTTTCACAGTCTGGTTTGGAAACTCTCATGACTACCCATAGTTAGCTATAGACTCCACTCTAAGGTCAGATGACTTAGAGGCAGGAGCACAGAAAGGCCTCTTCTGGAGCAGAGACTGACCCATGCAAGACCTTGCTCTCAAAGATTGCCACATGGGTCAGAGAAGATGGATAGCAATCAAGTCTAAGTAAGTTTCTGCTCTGGCTATCTGGGTTTCCTTAGTCACATTAAATCTTTGCTGCATCTATCAAAATGTGTATAATTACAGGTGTGTAAGTTACCAGCGTATTGTGAGGCCTGAGTAACACTCGTAAAGCAGCATAATATCTTTAGATGAAATAGGGTACAGCTGCAAAGGGTTCCTACTATTAGCTCCCTTCTGCTATTTTGGTTGTATTGGCTCCCAAGATTTTCTGAGTCTTTGGTTTACTGCTGTTTGTAGCAGTTGCCATGCAGTTTTTTGGATCTGTTTTTGATGCACCCACCAGTGAAAAACCAATGCCAGACTGTTCCCTCAGGAGCCCTGTCCACAGCATAGACAGAGAGGCTGGCCCAGCCTTCTTCCCTGACACTGTCTGTGCCAGAGCTTGGACCAAAGAGCAGTCGTATACAGGAATAGCAGCTAAATTAAGAGCAGAGGAAATGCTGCTGTCAGTACTTCTAGGCCGAATTTTCTTCTGACACTGGTGTTCCTGTAGTGCAGGAAACAGTTAATGCAGGCTACCAACTTTCCAGCTTTTTAACACTGAAGTGACTCTCAGTAATTTTGACATTTATCTCCTTTGCATTCTTTAGAAATTATTCAGTATGAACAGTGTAAACTCTTCGTCTGGACCTTACTCCAATTTAGTTGTAGCTTCTTATCTCCAGCATACCAAAAATCAAGCACGTAGAAAGAAATCTTCTTGTCATATCTTTAGCATTAGCTTGAGGCTGCGCTCAGTAGAGGCTGGGAACATGTTATTACTTTCTATTGGCAATATTCTTCAGCAGTTTTGGCTAGTGAAGTATTAACTGAGTTTTGATACTGCAGCAATGAGCACTACCATAAACACTGGGAGATAAATTAGAGAGGTAATGCTGCTTCCACTTCAATGGCTTGTGCTCTGCCTGACAAAGACGTACACTGTGCATGAAAAGGAACAGTCCCAGGAACACCCTGTGTTTTGCTTGCTAAATGTCTGCTGGGAAAAGTACTTGCTTGAGCCACTCAGCCCTGCTACCCCCATGGAAGGAAAGAGAAAACCATCAGGACAAGGAGAGACACCAGACTTCTGCCTCCTTCAAACAGAGAAAGGCCCATGAGGAGGGAAATTGAGACCATCCTCCAAAGAGCAAAAAGAAAAAGTACTTGCTGAAGACCAGGATCTACTGGACTCAGCAAAATCTTTTGTCTGTTCATCAGTTGCAGAAAATGAAATTGTATTTACTATGATTTGTTCACGATGGCTAAGGGATAAATTCAATGTGTAGGATGACTACACAAAATGAATGGTTTTGTGAGGAGGGTACAGATCACATTGCGGGCAGGATGCAAAGTGGTGGATCTAATGAGCAATGGTAGGGTCTGGATCTGAAGGAAGCGAAGGGTGAGTTTAAGAGAAGAACAAACAAATTAATGATGAAACTTGCTCATGGTATGGAATGAGTCCAGTGGTCACGGGAAAGAAAGAATAGAGTGAAACAGCATCTCTCAACCCTGGAAAATTTGCATATGATTTGCAATTTAACTCAAAAACCAGTCTTCATTTAGACCAAGGCTAAACGCTAACTTCACCACTCCTTTTAAAATCTAGCTTCAGACATCATAAGGTCTGTCAAAAAGTGTAGAATGGTTTTCGGCAAGGAAAGAATCGCTGCAGGATGTAGCAATTTGCTGGCATCACAAGTGCATTTGCTGAATATTAGCATCATACAATTTTGTACCTTCCTCTTTGATCTAGTTAAGGTGATCTAAATGGAAACACTCATTTCAAATAATGCTCCAACCCAATGTATATTAGTATCCTTATATGAGAAAAAGGTAAGGGAGGAAAGTTTTGCAGCAGAAAAAAAACCAGTGCATTTTTAATACCTAATGAATAAAAATTGTGACATGTTTCCAAGAGTGGCATTAACCATATATAATAATTTAAGCAGAAATTCACCATAGGCAGAAGAGTACAGTACCAAAGGCATCTGCTGCTTTTCTGCCATCGAGAAAATATTTAAGGGAAGACCTTTGGAGCTAAATCAATCATTTTTAATTCCTGCATTGCTCACTTCAGTGCCACCTCTCTCTTGGCTACAGTTTTCATTGTGCATTTTCAAAAATGGTTTATGCCAGTGAAACTGAATTAATCCTACGTCTCCCCAAATTAAATGTGATGAACCGAGATGCTTAAAAGAGATATTTGCACCTGCTACTGGTGATGACTTCTCCTTTTCTGATTAAATGCTTGTCTTGTCCAGAGTGCTGAACTAATTAAATTAGATGCAACAGCATTCGTTTCAAGCCACAAGATAGCAACTATTTTTCTTTTTTTTTTTTTTTCAAATCTTTTTTTATGATTTTACTGAGGAAGAATCCATGAGTGTGTTACATATTTAAGACCACAGGAACAATACTGTGCTCTTTTACAATTCTATTACCAAAGGAAAAAAACAAACCGCAAAAAAAAAAAAAACCAAACCAGCCCACCCCACACACATAA
>JANHGN010015153.1:28650-39555 GCA_024605025.1 Megaceryle maxima | reverse complement strand
GAATAAAATAGATAAAATAATAAAATAATAACTTTAAAAACATGGTCCTTTGCCTCTGACCCATCCAGTGGCACATTTGCCTGGATCAGATCCACAAAGCATGTTCAGCAGTTTCTTAGAGGTAATATTTGACACAGTAGGCACTGTCTTGTTTGCCAGACGTGCCAAAGTATCCTCATATCCAGTTACCAGAAGTCTTTCTGTTGCCTGCCTAGAATTTGAATAAAGACCTATCGTAAGGCAGGTTGGAGAATGAAAGAGAACTTGCTGTTAATTAGGTTTCCTCAGAACTAATGTCTTTTTGTAAATGTTGGTTATTTTTGACATGATCGTTTTGTACAGATGCTGTTGTCTGCAGTGGTTAGCACCAAGCCAAGTCTTAGATACTTTGCAAGGTTCCTTCCAGCACTATGGCAGTCACCAAGTCATCTTTTTTCCTATGTAATTGTTAATAGTTAGTCACGATTCGCAGTCCTGTTGTCAGATGTGAAGGCTGATACAGGGGCTGTGAGCAGAAGAATGTTATTTTTCATCACTTGTGTTGTTTAACAAACGTGTTGCAACACAAGGCCGAAGTCTTCGATGTCCAAACCCCAAAGCACTTCGCACTTCTAACCTCTTTCTTCTGCCTCTCATCTCCTTCAGGAACAGAAGGAGGTAATTTCCAAGGTCAGTGTGTCCCCTTTTTGTCAGACAGTCTTTTGAAAGAGAAAGAAGGAGAGACACACATTTGCTTTGACCTGTGAATTCCAAGTTTAAAAGGACTCTGATGAATAACCCTCCCCCTCTTTGAAAGGCTCATTTCTAACATACCGCAGGAACAGCCAGATCTGATAGGGAATATCATTCAGAATTCTTTCATGTAGCTCATTTCCTAATCTCTTTGCTCCATCAGTGGAAGGTTAATAGGAAAAACAACAAATGGGCATATTGCTGCAATCAAGCAAAAATCCCAGCTCTGTTTACATGGTTACACAACTTTCATGTGAAGACGGCAAACAGATGGCTCCCTGGACAGGAGGACACCTATAGCTGTATTTCTTATGCCTGAGTGGGAAGTAATTTCACCCTCTACCTTCCACAGCAGGGCCTGGAGGCCAGCACTGGGATGAGAGATGTATCACGCAAGGTGCTGCAGAGATCCATTGCAAGAAGCCCCTGAGAATGGATAATTAAAATGAGTAGTAATATTCTTTTTTGACTGACACCCAGGAGCTTATGCCTGGGTTTCCTCTGAGGACACAGAAACATCTTTTGTGAATATCTTTGTCCAAGCTACTACCTTAAGCATCCTTTATAGTAAAAAAGGAAAGCAATAGGTCACTTTGAAGTGACTTGCTGGAAAGCAGTGACCTCACCACAGACTAATCTATGTAAGCTCCACAAAGAGGGAGAAATGGACCTGTGCTCCTGTTGGTGTTAGGGGCTCTAGAGCTTGGGTGGGTAACATCCTGAATGTAAACCCAGGAGATATTAGTCCTTGAGCTAAAGTCACTGGAACAGCAATAGATTCCTGTTCTTCAAAAACCAGCCACAGTGTGGGACTCGTTACCTTTGTTCATCAGGCTGGAATTTTTGATGGGGTCAAGGTGATTGAAATGTTGCATGGTAGACAGCAAGCCAGAGATGTCTCCATGTGGCAGAGCAGGCCCCCACAGCTGCATTAGCAAATATGCTGCCAGCAGGTTGAGGGATGTGGTACTTCTTTGCTCAGAAGTGATGAGACATGTCTGGGGTACTGTGAACAGTGCTGGAGTCTCCAGGACAAGAGTGACATGGAAATAGTAGAGCCAGTGGGGTGAAAGTTCACTGTAGGAGAGCTGGACTGTCTGACCTTTGATTTTCCCTTCCAACCCAAAACATGTGATGATTCTATTAAGGTAATTAAGGGATTGGAGCATCTCTCATACAGGGAGAAAGTGAGAGCTATGGGGATAAATCAATGCTTTTAAATACCTGATAGGGAAGGAGCAAAGAAGACAGAGCCAGGACCTTCTCAGTGATGCCCAGAGACAGGGCAAGAGGCAATGGGTAGAAATAGAAATACAGAAAATTCTGTATAAACAGCAGAAACTTTTTTTTTTTTTTTTTTTTGCTTTGAGGGCAGTTGACCATTGGAAAAGGTTACCCAGAGAGAGGTTGTGGAGTTTCCGTCCCCAGAGATATTCAAAACCTGAGTAGACACAGCCCTGAACATCCTTCTCCATCTGAGCTGGACTAGATGATCTCCAGAGGTCCCTCCCATCTTCAGCAGTTCTGTATTGATACTGTATTGATGTATCCAGACCCATAAAGAGAATGTCAGACCCAAACTCAGTCCCAGTGAAAGATGTAACGCAAGCAAGAGGAGGAGCCAGAACAAGATATAGATTCCTTAGATCAAGGAAAACAAATAATTTTTAAAAAGGAGTTAAAAGGTAAAGTAAATTAACACACCTTATATCCCAAACTGAAGGTAAGAAGACAAGTCCTGGACAAAAGCCAAAGAGGAGGAAATTCCAAAGTTAGAGGGAGGGGTAAGCCCTTGACAGAGAAAATGCTGAGTTACTGGTACTCACAGAGTCTCAGGACAAAGGGGAAGATCTGTTTTCTCCTCCCTTATACAGCTGTTGCTGACTTTCAGCTTTTCAATTTTTACTTGGGTTGAAGTTGATATTTTATGGCCTCACAGCTGTCAGGAGGTTTTAAACAAGAGTAAAATAGGTATAAAATATCCCCCATGCCTCAAAGACAGGTCTAGGTATACACTTTGCCAAGGTATCAATAACAGCATCAAGTTACACTCATAAATGTGAAAGATCTCATCCAAGCCAAGTCTTTCTTGGTCTTTGGAAAGATTCAGTCTGTGCTCAGAGGTGGTGATTAAAACATATATCTTTATAGTGATAGGACAAGGGGTAATGGCTTTAAAATGGAAGAGAGTAGATTCAGATTAGAAATTAGGAAGAAGTTCTTTGCCCTGAGGGTAGTGAGACACTGGCACAGTTTGCCCAGAGAAGCTGTGGATGTTCCATCCCTGGATGTGTTCCAGGCCAGGTTGAATGGGACTTTGAGCAACCTGCTCTAGTGGGAGGTGTCCCTGCCCATGGCAGGAGGGTTGGAACAAGATGATCTTTAAGGTCTCTTCCAACCCAACCCAGTCTATAATTCTATGATTCTGTGTTTCTATGATAATGCACAGATTTCACTATGACCACAGGAATCACCAGAGAGCTGAATTTTAAGCATGATTTATAACACCACTCCATGTATATACCCAGGAGCCAGCATGAAAAAACCTACTACCTACTCATCTCCTTCACTTGGTCCAGTCTGAAAGGTCTGAGGCATGGAAAGGCTTTTCAGGTATGAGACTGCCCATGTAAAATGAGTGTCCATCATGCAAGTAAACAACTGAGTGAAACAGTAGCTGGTTTTATCAGTCATTTTATTCTGTTTTGTATAAACACATCAAGATGATGGAGAAGCAGTCTCTAGAATTCAGTTCCTGGAGCCAGGAGGTGGGAGTGTTTAGGCAGTCACTCCATCTTGACTCCCTCAAGGGGTTGGTTATGAAAGTTACCTTTTTGTTGCTGTCAGAATTACCTGAAATCACTTAGTCCTTGTTTTACTTCTGCAATATACAGAAGTCAAGGCACTGGAGCTGAAAAGAATGAGATGAATTGTGAAAACCATTGGTCAGTGTTAAAGCCTTAGCTTTGACTTCCAAATGGCGATTTGCAAAGCATTACCCAATCCTCTTTCTTTTTCTCTTTTATTTTTTGCAGGTGAGTCTTGACTGAGTAATAAAGAACCATCCAGCTAATTGGTAACATTCACTTGTATATACAGAAATATACAGGAACACGCCCACATGTGCCTGGGTAAAATCTCATACCAGCATTTTTGCTCTTACATAAGACACGGTTACTTTTCTCGTCTATTTTCAGTGTGGTTTTCTGTATTTATATCAGCTTTAAATGTAATTTATTAAGTTTATAACCTCGATGGTGTGAAAACATTGACATTTATTAGGCATTGGCAAGGCATTAAAACATCTGTTTTATAAGAAAAATGGTACTTTTCTGGAGCTTTTGTTTCGTTTGATGGAATTACTTTGGGTAGTTATCCAGAGAGAAAGCTCTGGCTTGATATCTTCTAGACATATTCCTGCCAGAGTCCTTGGTGCAAATTTGGCATCAACAGTAGGGGAAGAAGGTATGGTATTGCTCTTCTCTTAGACCCTACTGCAGCACCAAGATGACCCGGGGAAAGGGGGAAATAGAGGGAGAGAAACACAGAAAAGAAATTAGGAGAGAATGGGGCTCCACCACTCTTAGCATGCATAGTCTGCACATGTTTTCAGGCCAGAATAAACCACCTTGTGTCAACATACTCCGAGTTTTGGGCAACATATGCCAAGTACTCACTCATAGCTGAAGCCTGATTGATGCCTTCAAGTATCAGTACAGAAGAAGTATGACTAGAAAGTGTCAGTGTAACAAATGAAGGATCTATGCACATGACAGCTCTCATGAGAGGTCTGATGTGGGACTGAAGACTGAAAGCTAGATTTCAGCACAAAGGAGACAGGAGACCCGTTGAAGTAGGTCCAGAGGAGTCCCACAAAATTGATCAGAAGGCTGGAACACCTCTTCAATAAGGACAGGCTGAGAGAGTTGGGGGTGTTGAGCCTGGAGAAGAGAAGACTCCAGGGACACCTTCTTGGGGCCTTTCAGCACTTCAAGAGGACTATCAGAAAGATGGGGACAAGCTTTTTAGCAGGGTCTGTTGGGACAGGACAAGGGGGGATGGTTTGAAACTAAAAGAGGAGACATTTAGACTGGATAGAAGGCAGAAATGCTTTATACTGAGGTTGGTGAGACCCTGACCCAGGTTGACCAGACAGGCCATCAATGCCCCATCCCTGGAACCATCCCAGATGAGGCTGGCCAGGGCTCTGAGCAACCTTCTCTAGTTGCAGATGTCCCTGCTCCCTGCAGGGTGTTTGGACTTGATGACCTTCAAAGGTCCCTTCCAAACCAAACCTGTAAAGGATCTGTACAGGAGCAACTCCAGTCCTCTTAAAGCAGACTTTTAATTGGAGAATCATGGGAAAGTTTAGGTTGGATGGGACCTCCGGAGGTATCTTGTCCAACTGCCTTTCAAGAGGTTAACACCTTTTCAAAAGGAGTAAGGAAAGCTAGATAATCTATTCTGTTTTGAAGAGATCCAAGGATGGAGACTGAACAGTGCCTCTATGGAATTATGGGAAGGACAGTAAAGAAGGACAACAGAGCTATAAAACCTGTACCTACAGTGCTAATGACACCAGCAGGTTTGAGACTACAGCTTCCAAGTGGCAATGTGCCACAGTGAGAATAAAAAATAGGAGCAGATTACCCTTGAACCTATGTCAAATAAAATACTTCCGGTCAGACCAGTGAATCCAAGTGAAACATTCCAATTTCAAGGAATGCTGAAATATTTCATTTTTTTTTCATTAAAAATGTTGAAGGAAAACATTTTGACAGATGCATTTCCATTTATTTAAAGAAAGAAGAGCTATCTTCTCTTTCTAATTTAGAATGAAAACAGATCCCTTGCAATCTTAGAATACTCCCCAGAATCCAAAATTATAACTATTGTACAGCATAAAGAATGCATAAGGCCTGGGCAAAGTAGGAGGCGAGTAAATTAAGTCATATCAGATCTTCTGGACCTTAAAAATCTGTGAATTTATTACATAGCCATGAACATTTTAATATATACACTGGTGAATACAAATGCCCATCTTACTACCCAAAACTTTGTGAAGGAATTGGAGAGGAAGGAATTGCACTTATTAGGTGTGAAATAGGGATGGGAAATTGCTTTTAAGTATCCAGAATTCTTGGCTTCAACTAGAGCCATCCAGGGCATTTTCATCTGTGTGCCATACCTGACTCCAGAGAAACAGAAGCTCTCTGGTGCTACAGGGTCATCTTGCAGTTTGGGGTGTTATGCTGGACTCCTCTATCTACAGCTAGAAAATCCTGAAAGGTTTCTTAGAAAGGGACTTTGAAAACACCTGGGCAATGGTCCTGCAAAGTGCATATTCAAATTGTGTTTCACTTTTCTTTTCCTTTTCTCTGTTGTTGTCTTACACTCCTCATCTGACTATAGATGTGTCTTTGACTGTTAAGACTGAGTAAGGGAGAGGAAAAGATAAAATCTAGAGCTTTCTACCACCTGTGAATCAGAATAAAACGGGATATAGAAGGAGGTTTTTGATGATCTGCACCCCAAACACAGTTAGGAAATTCAGGAGCCTCCAGGAGATGTGTGTGAGAGTTTGTGTCTGTTACTTGGGGAAGCAGGTAGGGTTGTGTTAGTAGTCACGGAGGTATGGTGAGGAATTACCTTCAGCAGACACAGAGCTCCTCTGTTGTGAGACACAGATGTCAAAAGTCCTCCACCTGCACTCTGGGTGAAGTACAGGGTGTAACTGAGAGCTATGGCATGAGGAGCAACAGGTCTTTTGATTTCAGCCTTTTCTCTGTTACTACAAACAAGATGATGGTCTGTTTGCACTGACTAGGAGAGCTAAGACCTCACACTATTGTCATCCAAGTTTTATACTGCACGGATAGCTTTAAGCCATCCCTGTAATGACTTGTCTGCTGTGTTTCCACTCTGTTCTGTCCTTTTCAAGCAGTGATGTTTATATCCACTGATGTTCAGCAGGCATAGAATCATATGATCATAGACTACTTTTGGTTGGAAGAGAACTGGAAGATCATCAAATCCAATCATTAACCCAGCACTGCCAAGACTCCCTAGGAGGGGACTAAGATGACAAGTCCTCCGCAGTGAAGAGACTGCCTCGTGAATTAACCCAGAGCCTAATGGCAAGAACATACAATAGGATGTTGCTGAACTTGTCTTCTTAATACTGAACTCTTAGCATGTGCAATCCAGTGAAAGTAAACTATGAGATCAGAGCTGTTGTCTGCTACACCCCAGTGAACAGGACTGGGTGGCTTCAAATACTAGAAATATTTTTTTTAAACACTTGAAGCCCAAAAGAGCTAGTCTTCAGGCAGGGTTATAAAGTGAAGACTACATGCATGCACACATGTAGAAGATTTATTTTTTATTTTTAGGGATAAAGGGTAAGTCATTCAGCCATCTATCCAGCTACTGTGGTTCAAGAGGGAAGAGCCAAAAAGGACTGGAAAGGAGATTTATCTAGTGTTATTGATGGTGGGTTGGACTGGTTAAGGAAAACCTAGTCCCTTATTAGCATAAGGGATGACTGCTGGTATGTTACCTCCCTGTGTGCTGGTCTGACTGTTTTCCAAAGCGAATGCCAATGGGAAGACTGAGGGAAAGGTATTTCAGTCCCGTGATGCTCGTTGCTTCAGCTCAGATTAACTGCAGCAGGTAGAGGTCTGGAAACTCTGGACAAGGTATCTACCTCCCATCTAGTTTTGCTGCTTCTATATACAGTTATTTGCAGACCATTTTCTGATATGCTTCAGTCCACTTGCAGTGGTCTGGATGGTGAGATGTTCCTGTCTCAGCAGGTAGAATACCCTAAACCTCATCACTTAAATGGTTTCATGAGTATCCACTGTTGGACATGGAACATGGAGCTAGACCTTGGGGCTGGTCCCATTTGGTCACGGTTCTCATTTTACAGATTATTTTTATTTTATTAAAGAAAAATGAGAGAAAAAAAAAATCTAAATTTTTAAAGAGTTTTGGCTTTATAAAGCTGCAATCTGTTGTTAAGAGCAGAAAAACCTGTTTCTAGTTAAAAGTGGAAATGTCTTCCTGAAAGTGTCTTCTCAAAAGCCATTCATTTGATTTTAATTTTTAACAGAAATAAAAACAAGTTAGCAGGCTGCTGTGGACCTGGTCAAGTGAGGGTGTTGTGCTTGAATTCATCATATTATAAAAGTAGGGTTAAGTGAATTGGCTCCAACCAAATGTCCATCAGCACAGTAACCTGTTTTGGGTCATGACCAGCATGATTCTTCACAAAACCATTTAAGAAAACTTGAGGTATGAAGTGATCACAATCCCATAGCTTCTGACAAGAAATAGCTTTCCAGAAGTACAGAGCAGTTGGGAAGAAGCCTAAAAGGTGCTTGATTTAATATAAAGCTGGCTGAAACCCATTTGGAACTGAAAAAATACAGAGTACGTGGGCAATTGCTTCACGAAGTGCTGTTCTAAGACCTGTTATTCAAGGATACTTTGGAAACGGGAAAGGGGAGAGAGATCAAACACAAACATAGAGAGCCAAGAGATACTTGTCAGGAGAAATGAGGAAAGGAAAAAGCAGAATTAATATTGCTAGCCAGAGAGTTAATAAGTCCTGAAGTGATGAAACAGATGAAGTTTTATTTCCTATAGAAAGAGATCTCGTGGTTGGAGTTTTGTCTGTCTGCTAAAGCGTGAGTCCAGATTAAAAGAAATCTCCTGAAATTAGGGATTTTGTGTTATTTCCTGCCTCTGTAGACCACTTAGTACCTAGTATGGAGACAGTTCACGTTTTAATTTGGTAAGGTATTCATAAACACTCATTCCCTTTCTTAATCCTTTTTTTTTTCTTTGCAACTGCAGGAACCTTAAAGCTCTCTGCCTTCTGTCAAACTTGACAGCGGTTGATCAAGGATTCAAGAAGTACTGCAAGAAGAAGAGCACAAAATCATTGCAGACTGCATGGACATGGCACAATCAAGATAGTGCCTAGAGATTCCTGGTACGCTAAAATATCTGTTATACTGAAGTTCTGTGGTAGCAACTTTATGCTATCCACCAGCATTCTAAATTGCACAGGGAATTTTTGATTCCCAAACACCTTTTTTTTTGGACATCTGACAACAGCTATAAGAAACTCAAAAAAATAAGTATCTGTGGGATTTGGTCAGTTTGTAGCTTCCCTGGTAGATTCCTTCCAAAGATTTTTTGCAGATGAATTCAGGTATGTTTCTACCACACCATGTCAAGAGTATTCAGGCTGAGTGAGCTGAGAGTTGTCATCAGTATAAATGCTTCAGCTCAAAGTTCATCCGTACCTTAATCTGCTTTACACTGCATGGTGTGGTCACAGCAGGATTGCTCAGAGATCTCATGAGGGTTTTTTCAGTACTTCCTTGTACCAGACAAACACATATCTGACTATAAACCATTTCTACACATCAAAGATTTTTTTAAAGACAGACACACATCATTAAAACTCTTCTACAAACTCTGTAAAGAAGCTTTGAAGCAGGTGGATGATCTTCTTCTGGAATAGTTTGGCCCCTCACTACAAGAAAGACATTGAGGTGCTGTCCAAAGAAGGACAACGGAGCTGATGCAGGGTCTAGAGCACAAGTCTGATGAAGAGTGGCTGAGGGACCTAGGCTTGTTGAGCCTAGAGAAAAGGAGGCTTAGGGAAGACCTTACTGCTCTTGACAACTCCTTGAAAGGAGGTTGGAACCATGTGGGGTCAGTCTCTCCTCCCAGGTAAGAAGTGATGGGACAAGAGGTAACAGTCCTGAGTTTCCCCAGGGAAGGTTTAGGTTGGAGCTGAGGAACAATTTGTTCCCCTGGAGCGTTGTCCAGGGCTGTCCCAGGCTGCCCAGGGCAGGGGTGGAGTCCCCACGATGATTTCTGGAGGGGTTTCCAAGCCGTGGAGCTGTGCTGCTGAGGGACATGGTTTAGTAGTGCCCTGGCAATGCTGGGTTAATGTTTGGACTCAATGATCTTAAAGGTGTTTTCCAATCCAAAATATTCTGTGATTTTATGATTCTTTAACTATGTCAGTATAGCGGCGATGCAGGGAAAAGACAGTGAAAAGCTCTGTGATGGTAGTCTACCTTTTCTGGTTTACAGGTCTCTCAAGGTTTTCATGTGGAATTAACCTCCCACCTTCCTTTAGCCAACTTAAAGCCCTTTCTGAGGCTTTTGTTACAATTTGTTAGTTGACTTTTCCAGATCATAGCCCATCATGGGTTTGTAAGCTACGGGTTGAAAATTCTAGCTTTGGAAAGCTTAAAACAACCTTCTTTGGTTTGATTCAAAGGTCTTTGATCTCAGTCATGAGAGTTACTGACTCAGTACGGGCTTTGGATAAGACCTTGAAAGGTCTGTAGCTTTTTACCAACCACCTGTCCTCTGTGTCCTGGTTCTCCCACTTCTCTCCTGTGTTTGTTGTTCCTTCTTTCCACCCCAGGAGATGTTTTCCAGGCAACAGAGCAGGATCTCACTTCACTTGGAGACAGAGCCAAGATCTGATGGTCTTGCACCAATGGGAGTGGCACCTCTAAACAATCAGCAGCAGAGAGCTTGGAAGTGCCCTTCCTGCCCCTGAGCTCCCTTCTCCCTAGGTTACCAAAAGCCATAAATAACAAAAGAGAAAATAAAGCCCAGACAAACTACTGAAACAGGGACAGGAAGAAAGCACTTTGGTTTTGGTCACATCAGTTTCCATACGATCTTGATGACCCTTCATGGGCATGAAGTTTAGGATGTGTATTTTTTTCTGTCTGAGCCTTGAAGGATGGGTAACGCCTTTGGGTGCCACATTGCTCACTTTTTCTGCTTACTAATGCCCTAATCAGATCACATTTTTCAGTGACATCTTTCTTCCAGTTACTAAAGCTCTGCTTCTGGGTGGGATTTCTTTGCCTGATACCACAAATCTGGGCTCCAGCAGAGCAAGGCCTCCTCCATCTCTTTTGGGACCATTAAATACGCTGTAAAAGAACAATACTGTATACGCCAATAGAAGCATATGTTTTTGTTACTCAAGCTACTTCAATATGTTTCCCTCAACTTTTTATTTCTTTTTACTTTTTATCCACTGCCCCCTTCATAAGACAAGGGCTTCCTGCTACAAAACTGAACATTTTTTTCTTGAAGGGAAATTATTTTAGATCAAAGAATTTC
>JANHGN010015153.1:0-28550 GCA_024605025.1 Megaceryle maxima | reverse complement strand
CCTTCCTTCCTTCCTTCCTTCCTTCCTTCCTTCCTTCCTTCCTTCCTTCCTTCCTTCCTTCCTTCCTTCCTTCCCTCTCCCCACCCCTACTTCCTTCCCTCCCTGGAATTATCAAGCCTTGACATTAAATTCATTGGTGCTGAATCTAGGATTTTACCCCTAGATATTCTTGCCTGTAATATTTAGGAAAACCTCCAAAGCTGGAAAAATACTGAAGCCTTGATTCAGGAAAGCACCTTATACAGATGCTTGGGTGCATAGGAAAGTCTGAATTGGAATTTCACTTCATAACCTGCATCAACCAAAATGTATTGGGAAAAGTTCCTATTTTTATAAGTTATGATGTAGTGACTGAAGCTTTTAAATAACACTTCTAAGAAGAATTTTCTGACAAGTAATGGTTGAGTTATTTTTATATATAATATGTTTATATATGTTCTTATTTGCTTTTCACTTGCAAGTTTGTCACAGAGAAACTGCAAGTTTTTTCCTACACACCATTTATCTCTAGCTGGCCACTTGAAACAAAACCTGAAAAAAATGCAAAATAAAAGGTAGATCTTGGAAAAAAATGATGCTTTATTTCTTTAAACATCCAACTTTATTTCTCTCAAAAGGCTTGAGTCTGTTTTTCACTTTTCTTTGTGTTGTATCTTGTTCTATATGATGTATGGAGTGGATTTATTCTTCCTGTAGCAAAACTATAAGCTTCTTTTCATTTAGTTAACATTAAAAACCCAGCATGTTCCCTCAGACTGTAAAAGAGATGAATGCAATTATCCCTCCTGATCTCAATTTATCTTCTACCTTCTGGTGCTTTCCAGTAGTTCAGGGGAATGAATCACCACAACAGCAGAGTGGTCTTAAAGACAGAGCTTCTCTCACCTCCTTCAAGTCACAGCTGGAATTGTACAAAAACAAAGAAATCAAAGCTCTGCTAAAATGTGCAAAGTCACCTAGGGAGTATGAGGGAAAAAAAAACCAAACCACTTTTAAAGTCAACAGCACAAAACAGAGCAGTTGATTTGTACATGGCTCCCTACACAGGACCCAACAGTCTGAAGGACCAGGCACCCACATCTGCTGATCCAGGTGCATCCATCCTGCAGCATAGTGAAGCTTAAACTCAATAAAAAACTTCATAATTCCATTAACTTTCATATCCAGTTGCTGCTTATGCTTTGGTGATGTTAAGCAGAAGCTGCAATTTAAATTTAATGGTAACAAATTGCACTTTTTGTTCACTTAAAAAGGAATTTAGCAATGCCTCTTTAAATTATTTTGGGAGGATGAAGAAAATTTATGTCAGGGTTTGAAAAGGCTTTGAAATAACATTTTAATGAACTTGAAAAGCATCATCAATTTGTTGGGTATTGTACAAAACATAAAAAAAACCCCAAAACAACCTTGTATGACCAAAGATGAAAATACTTATTTTGGGTTTTTTTTGGTTTTTTTTCCCTCTTGTTTTCAAAAGAGGAAAACAAAATGCAATCAATTTGTTATGTTTCCCCAATAATTTTCCTATGGCAGCATTTTCAAGTTTAATTTGAAATATTGCAATAATTACAGTTAAAATCCTTTATATGTGCTTGCCTACTTTATTTTGTTAGTACTACAACTACGTAAATAATCAGGTAAAAAGTATAACTTGGGAGAAGCAAGACAGATTTAAACTGGCATCACTAGGGCTCTGCTAGCTCTCACTTCAGCATTTAAAAAAGAACTCTGCTGCCTAAAGTAAAAATCATTGTATTCTTTACTTTCTATAGCATTGATATGTTTCCTTGTCCTCTCTCACTGAAAATTATTATTGAATAAAATAAGGACCTGTGGAATCTAGTTTTTTTTTAACAATGTACTAAAAAGAAAATCTTAATATTTCACACTGTTTTCTTTCATTTCTTCCCTCTTCTGTTTTCAGAGGGTAAAAAAGGGTAATAAACTGTAAAACCCCCCACAACTACAACCAAAACAATATTTTTTTTTTTCCACGTAGCTCAAAATCTCAGTTTTAAACCACAATTTCTTATTAAGTTAAAGGTTTTATTTTGGATGAAGCCTCTGTCAGGAAAGGGCCACTGCCTTGCAAGCAGGGCAAAACACAGGAGTGCCAGCCACCTTCCATTAAGGTCAAAAGGATCTTTTTGTGATTTCACTGGGCTTTAGCTCACATCCCACAGACTTCATCCGAAGCCTATCAGAATTGCTAGAAAGAATCCTATTGATTTTGATGGGCACTGGATCACATCTTCTATGAATGACTGAAAAACTCTTCCAGATGAGAATTTCAGCTTACCACCGCCTAAGTATCCAAGCTGGGAAAACTAGGTTTGCTGAAATGTTGCTTTAGGGGAATCAAATAAGAAAAGAAGTTACCAAGCTTCAATCAAAATTAAAATCGCCCTTTAAAAAACAAAAAAATAAACCTTGCCATCTGTGACTCTCTCATTTTACACAATATTTTTATTAAAAGCAGCCGGGTGCTTCCTCTCCCTTTGACTAGTTTAAGCAAGAAAAAGATGTTTATTTAACATTCATAATTTGTTTAGAGCTAGCAAATGAAATACCTTGTTGTGCATGAGTTATTAGCTCATTGCAGAATTGCTCTGTTTAAATGAGCCTTTGCCGTTGCTTCATCTAAGTATGTGTCTTCTAAATGAGAATCATATGCATGGTGAAACCAGACCTTGGCATCTCATCAGGGTGTGATTTGGGAAGATAGATTTGAAACTTTCCATATTATTGAAAGAAAAGCGGGGGGAAAAAAGGAGATTTTGCAGTATTTTTGAAGAAACTGTTTGCCTTATAGTGTATTAGTGCCACAAGAAAGTTACTGATTTACTGACACTTGCATTAGTCATTTGGTGCTAATAATTTTTAGCCACTTGACTTGAAGAATCAGTACAGGAAACCAACTGCTAATACTGGGTATGAGAGGCCAAGGAAAGCATGTAAAAACGAGTGTGTGAATTGGCCGAAGCTGGCTAATGTCACTTCTACTTCTATATAAAAGCAGGACAAATTGTTTGGCTTGCTGTCCAAATAGCTGCAGGCATCAGGCTTCAGCTGTGAGTTTCTGAAAAGTCCCAACATTATACCTGCTTGCTTATACTCTCAGTGAAGATGATTGACACTTCCATGGTTCATTTTGCTCTGTGGGTTTTCAAAACCATTTTACTGATCAGTGAGCCAGGTGCACTCGTGGGCGACATCACCCTTGTATTAATCCAGAAAGCAAAGCAGCCATGATCCTGAATAACCCACCACTCCATCCAGGTGAGGTGCTCCACTGGAGGGACTCAAGTTAATGAGCGCGTAGCGAGAAACATGATCCTCGATCCACATAGTGGTAATCAGCAGCTAAACGTGCAGAACTCTCTGGGGTGGAATAATGCTCATATAGGTTTCATCTTCTACCTCCAGGATGATTCCTTCATCAGCTTCTCTACTCAGTGTTTCTTTCTTCATCTGACCAGACTCATGACTTCCACTGCTCTTAAAAATTTTCTTCTTTGAGATCTTGGCATCGCCCTAAATTGGCATTTCCACAGGGACTTCCAGTCACCCATTTTCACCAAGAAACCAGCAGGTCTTTCACAGGGGATGCCCGTCTAGTGCTCTGCTAGAAACATACTGTGCTGCACATGGCTTTTTTGGAAGGTCCAATCCTCATCCAGAGTTTCACATATTGTTTTTCTTTATCCATTGTGACCTGCAACTAATTTGAATCAGTCCTGAGTTTTCCAACACTTTTCTAAACTAGATTCCTGAGACAAAATTGTCAATTCTGGTCTCAGTTACATGAGTGTAAAATCCATATGTTACGCCAGGAATGTAAGCGGTGTTGTACTCAGCCTTGCCATGAATGCACAGGGTGTTGTCTGGCGACACGAGGGTCAATTCCTAACTTTATTGCTCTGTTTTGGAGTGAACATATCTTGAAGCAGATTAATTCCCTTCTACCTACCTAAACTTACTCCCTTCTGCTTCAGAGTATTTCCTTGTAATTAGGTCATGAAACCTCATCAAACTAGTTTAGAAAAAACAAGAGCCCTGTCTCCATTCCTAGAGCTGACCTAAACCAAACCTATTTATTTTTTTTTTTTCCAAAATGTGGAGAAAACATTTGCATTAACTTTTTTCCTTCACAGTTTCTTGCATTTTATGCCATAGATGCCTTGAAAGGACACAAAATTTGTCTTTGTTATACACCTTTTTTGACTCTGTTATACCCAGCAAAGTTAAATGGCAAGATCAATTTGATGTGATTTTCAGAGTAGTGGCCTCATAAATTTGGTAAACAGTCTCTTCATGCACCACCCCAGAATTTGTGTCTTCAGCCCTGTTACAGAGGATATATTTCTGCTACCCCCTTCCCAATCTCTCTTTAATTCTTTATATTTTTTATTCTTTAGCCCAAAACTAAATGAAATCTCACTGGTTTAATAGTTTCTTTTTCCTTGTTCAATAATTGGAAGGACCAGCAGTCATATTCCTTTTCCCAACAGTTTGTTTTTTTTTTTTTGAGAATTTGAATCTTACTTTTCTAGGCTGTTGAAACACAGTGTACTTTAAATTACACAGCAAAGCTGGTTTGGCTTAAAGCCTTGACTCTTGTTATTCATCTCCAGATGAATACACTTTATGGGTGTATTTCATTTGCCTAATCATAATTTTTTAGTGTCATTTAGTTACTGTAGAGTCTCCTGCTGCAAAACAACATGAGAATTCTGTAGAGTCATAGAATCATAATCATTCAGGTTGGAAAAGACCCTTGGGATCATCGAGTCCAACCATTAACCCTACTCTACAAAGTTCACCCCTAAACTATGTCCCCCAACACCACATCTAAGCAACCCTTAAACACATCCAGGGATGGATTGTTCTCCTTGTGGGGGAAGATGAGACCAAGAATAGAAGCACAGAATAACAGAAGGGCTGGTGGAAGCTGAGCCGCTGTGTTTGCCTTATGGTCTCAGACTGCTTTCAGAGGGACACTCGACCTCTGGGAAGTGATGTGCTAAGAGACACTGAGGGCTTTTGGGTTTTTGGGTTAGGGCTGCCCGTTTTCCCTGTGTGGAGCCCTGGGGGATGATCCAACCCATGCTGTTTGGTTCAGGAGGGCCTGGGACAATGTGATCCTAGGACCCTGGCCACAAGCAGCTCTGGGGCAGAAGGACTCAGTGTAGACCACTGAAACCATAATGAGGGGCCTGAATCAAAACCACAGGAGGTCATCCTCCAAGCTCACATAAGCACCCTTGCTGTGTAGCTCTGGCTTGGCTCTCCCTGAACCCAAAAGCCCCTTAGGAATAAAAAAAAAGCTCTCTCACCCCCATTTTTTTCCCTATATTATTTATTTTTTCCATGCATTTCAAGGCATGAAGCTCCCTTGTGGGAAAAAGCTGGAGAATCATCTTCAAGACCTGCTTTTGTTATATGGTTTCACTATGTTCTTAGACAAGTCCTTAAGGGCAAGATTTCCTAAAAGCAGGCAGTTAAATGCCCTCTCAATTAGCACGGCATTAAAATGGTTAAGCTCTGTTAGTTTCTCTACACAAACATAAAAACACAAAGGGCTGTCCACTTCAAAAGTGATCTCATTGAGATCTTCTTTCTTAAGTGGCCTCATGAACCACATTCATGAGACTTGAGAAACTGAATACAGCAGAAAATCCAGGGTTTGGGTTAACCTCTGTTAAAAAAAGAGAATAACAATTTTCTCACCATTTCTGCTGTTTGTTAAAATGTCCCTGAGATATTAAACAGCTCAAGTGAGGGATATCATATAAAAGTACCTAGACAGCCCGTCACATCTTAAAAAGTTATTGGAAAGACAATTCTTTTTTTTTTTTTTTCTCCATCAACACCAATACAGCAGTCTGAACACATTCAGAGTTAGCATTGCAAAATAATTCACGACACAAGATCCAAGAGGGAGTCTGAGGGTTGGGGGTAGGTTTAAGACTTGCCTGTTAACGAGTAGGAACTTTTCCCATGGAGTGTGCAATACCTTGGGCTGGCGCAAGAAGTTCACACACTTGTTATGACAGATGCTGATCTCAACAGCCAACGCTGATAGAAATTACATCACCCTTCCAACCACACCCACCGGCAGGGGAACGGAAAGTCAGATAAATCTTGCTGGACACAGCTTCTTAGGAAACAGACCCATCTGCCAGCCCCCTTTCTTGGGGTTTCTGATGCTGTTATCTTGGACGCTGTCTTTCCTGGCTGGATAGCAACAGGAAGCATTTAGTAAGTGGGTAATAATAGTTTCATGTTAATAGGAAATAGCAAGCTTGGAAGTGGCCATATGTCTGAAAACTAAAAAGGACCCCACAGCTTTCTGAGCATGTGTGGGAATCCCACAAGCCTTTGAAGCTGGGCCAAAGCACACAGCCCATTTAATTCTTCCATAATTGCCAGTGTCAATAGTCAGCGGGTATCATTTTGTCATATATTGTTTTAATCTGGGAGCAATAGCGTCTGACAGGGAAGCACTGTGCTAAGTGGCAGAGAGAGAAGTGAGGGAATGGAGCACAGTGCTCGTGGTTGGAAGATACCATCTTCGTCTGTGGTGGGACAGAGAAGACAACAATCTGATTAAAAGAAAAGAGGGGGGGAAAGAAGGACAGAGCCAAACAGTAAGGAAGCAGATCCTGGGCTCATTTGGAGTGAGCTGCACTGTCTGCAGAGCTCATCCTGCTGCTTTGCTGGTGAATTGCCAAAGTGGTGATGGTGGTGCCAGAGGGGAAGGGTCTCTTGGCATGCAAAGGAGACAGTGCCACTTTTTGTACAACTCCTCTTTGCTTCAGTGAAAGTCCTGCTGAGTTTCCACCATGGCTACTTCCAAGATTGCTATTACCTATTTAGCTTGACACTGTTATTACTCTTGTACCAAAGCTGGCCAGGAAAGGTCAGTAGGACTTCAAGTAGCCTTGCAGTAAAACTGTCAGAAGAGATATAAAACCAGCAGAAAGTAGACAATACAGAGGAAAGAAACTTGCATGCTGTCCTTTGAGGAATTAAGTGGCTATTTACATACATGAGTAAATATTTCATCAATCAACTTTCTCTCCTATATCATGGCATGTCTATGGGGGGCCCCACCTGCTTGTCAGTGAGTGAGTCCTCCTCCCTTACACCAAATAGAACAAAAGCTGAAACAGTCTTCAAAGAAGTGTAAAGTCTGTGGGCTCAGAACACTACGTCACTTCACAGGAGGTTTCCGTAACAGGAGGTCACTGAGGTTGGGAAGATGGTACAGCCTCTCTTGATGAAAATACTGAACTTTACCTTGCTAATTTTAAACTTGGTCATTTAAAGCTTATCTATTAATTTCAAGGAGTAGAAAGGCCATCTTTTGGGTGGAAAAAAAAAAAAATGATGGCAGGATTATAGATGTGGGTTTCATATCCTCACAGGAAGAAGAAGGTGGAATCCCTCCATGATCATGTTGCTTGTTGCCCTGAGCACAATGCTAATGGAGGGCAGGGGTCTAAGATGTCCAAGGAAGTACCTCAGCAGTCATTCCCTGACAGCTGTTTTTGCAACAGTCCATCTGCTATAAAGCCAGGTGATGGATCAGGATCTATGGTTGAGATAAGGGACACAACTACTGCAGATTTCACAAGAGCTTTTGGATGAGAAGGTCACCCAACTGGTGCTACCTGGACATAGCCTGTGGTACACCCATCCCATACCAGAAATGCAAATGCCTTGTGGATCTGTCCACAGTTGCAGTAAGGGGGTTTGAACAGACCCCAAATATAGGTGCAACCTGAAATGTGTTTTGGTGAATAAAACATCTGAGAGTTAAATCTCTCTTGCTTTAAACTTGTTGCCTTCATTTCCCAGCAACTCTCGAAGGAAGTCTGGATATTTAATCCACACCCTGAGTCCTCTGTTCCTTTTTAACTACACAATATACAGAACTCTTCATATTTAATAAATGCAAGTCAGCACATCTGGCTCAGGATGCTCATTTGCTCATATTTGCACCCTTTTGCTGGAAATTTAAGCCTGGCTGTGATACAGAAACCATATAAACTGAAGACCTCCTTTCACTGAAACAAAGAAATCTTTTATATTTTTTGGAAGGTTTTTGGTTTTGGTGTTTGTTTGTTTGTTTTTTAATATTATTCAGCCCGAAGTATTGCTGATGGAATTTTAATTCTTTTTCAGGAGCCATTTTATCTTGGTCAACTGCCATCTTCCAATCAAGTTGTCTTAGGTATCTTTCAGATTTCCATTGCAGTGCACTTCACATCCCTCATGCTCTTTATTTGTATTGATCTGTAGGGCAGGACAGCACTGTCACCATTCTTCAGGAATAGACAGTTTGTCTGACGTGGCCATGATGACCTAGAAATGACCTCGCAGAAGAAAGGGATTGATCTTGTGTCTTTGAAGTCCCTGGTTAGCAACTGGATCATTAAAGCAACCACAGTACCCTTCCTTCTCCTGTAGTTTTTGACCCAATCTGCAGATATGAAGACAGAAAAATAAAGACTTACCCGGGACTTTATGATACAATAAGATCCTAAACCCCATGTTTATTTGGTTCTCTTACATGTTCCTCAGTCACACCCCCCCCAATTCTGCAAATAACTCCGTGGAGAATGGAGTACTCTGCTCATGTTTGGTTGTACATTCAAGGTTATAGATGCCCCAGGGAGATCTGGGGGATAGTATTTCCACCTTGCTTCTCCAAATCCTGAAGCCAATTTGCCAGTTGTGTTGATACTCCAGAAACTGTGATTAAACAACTGTAATTATCCCTTTTTTTTTTTTTTTTATTACCAGTTCTCTAGAAACTGTGTTTATATACCCAAAAGAGCTCAAATTTACTGGATTCTCCAGATGATGTGGTTAAATAATTGTTGATATCCTAATAGGTAGCTCCTCCAGACATTATGATTAAATAATTGCTGGTGTCTTTTTTGCTAACTTCTCCAGATTCTGTGGTTAAGTAATTCTCAGCGTTTTGCTTATTGAACCTCTATTAGTCTTATTGAAGTAATTATGTTGTTTCCCCTCCCTCTTTTGGAAAAATTAATAACACATCTCTGAAGTGAATCTCATGGGCCTGATTGTCTCATTAAGCCTGTGTGAATTTGATGTGTCTTAGGAAAAGGGTAAATGATGAAGTTACGGAGCAAGCTCAACATGAACATGAGTTTGGCTCCTCTGGGGTGTATTTCTCTATGCAAGTTTAACCCTCAACAGCACCAAGTTGCTCACAATTCAGTGGTCACTTTTGTCTCATGGCAAAATTGTACAGTTAAAGCAGAGGATGCCACATGAGATCACATCTCATTTGCTTTTAAATAGATGTGTTTGGATAACAACACTTTGCACATCTTTTGCTTGAGTGTAACCAGCACTGCAGTGCAGAAATGTACATAAAAATCACATTTCTCAGTGGAGATGATTCCAATTTATACCAGTATCAATGATTAACCTCTCAACACTTAATCTCTTTTTATCTTAGATGAAAGAAGACAGGATGAAGTACACGGGGATACTATATTCTCATTTCTTCCAACTCCCACCACCTCCTGCTTGCTGCTGCTAAACGTCTTCCAAACTGGAGGCTGCATGGAACTGTTGCTGGCTAGCTTTGCCTACCTTCCCACTCCAGAGAATTTCCCAGAGTTTTATTTCATTTTACTAGGGAAACTTGTAAGTTTCTTCATGTCTTTTCTATCACAGAGAAGTCTCATACTCAGGTAAAGGAACCTCAGGTATAGGAAAACCTCAGTGATGCTTCTTTCTCCTGAGGTGTGGACAAACGGATTCCGGAGTGGGAGTAAATTGAGAGGTTCATGACTATTTGTTGTAAACAACAGTCAGATATTAAATATGTAGATCTTATTGTTCTAACATAAGTAAAATTGAGTATGTCAGATGTCTTTATGTATGGAGGTTTTTTTCAGGTATTATTCTGGTAATTATTCTGATTCCAGTACTTGTGTGAATCAACACTATGAGCATGAGTAGTGTTGATTCACACAAGTACTGGAATCAGTGGGAATTAAGGACCTTAATAATTTTAAATTGAGGATAAAAGGACACTTTTGACAACTGCTTCTTCTTAGAGTTTTTCCACAGGATCAGACTTGCATGTTTTTGGCTTGTGTCCCCTATTCTGAGCATTGCAACACTCTGGTCTTAGGAGTTCCATGTTGTCAATCACGGGATATGTGATTACATGTCTCCAGCCAACCCATAATCAAATGCATCCTCTTTACTGATGAAGCCTTATAGACCCTCCTTTAATAAAAAGAGAAAAAAAAAAATACTTAACCATGGTGCTTAACCAACCTTTTCTGCCAATGCCTGAGATCAAGATTTCATCAAGTGTCGCAGTAACAGCTCATCAGCTAAACAGGATGTTTTGGTCCCCTGGGACAGAGCAAAACGTGGCGTAGTTGTAGTGATTGCCAGGAATTTCACATGACTGTATTACCAGCAAGGGTCCAGGCACATAGGAAATATCCTAAGAAGTTAATGAAGAAGGCCCTCTAAGGAGAATAACTCATTATTCCTGCACCTAAAATGAAAAAAATAAATCCCAGGAGTGACTCAATTCAATTCCTTATTTTGGCAAAACATGGTCAGGACATTACTGTATTCACTGGAGTGATGGCCTGTCTGAAAGCTCAGAGAAGTCACTGGGGATAGATTTTATCTCACTTAGCCTCAGGTGTCTACATTGCAGACCTTTTTAACTGAACAAATTTCCCCAGATTTCCTTTTAGTATCGATACAGAGAAAGTGGCAGCTTTAGGAAGTAATTCAGTTACATTTGAGACATCCAGTTTACAAAGCAATTAATTACCCTCACAGTCCACTAACTGGATCTCCACTGACAATACAATCTCCTTTCAGGAACAGGAACCTCAGCTTATTGTTCTGGGTCTTTTAAAATTGTTATTTTTTATTTAACGCCATTGCACCTAATACTGAACTGAAAAATCTGGAGCTTACAGTACCTATATTCCTCGGTGATGGCAGGAAGGTGAAGCTTGGGCTTCCTTTAACCAAACTATAGTTTTGGTGTGCTATTTATTTTTTCCATAAAGGTCTTTAAGTCATTAAAGTGGTTTTGATAATGTAGGATCAGCAAACTCTTTTAAAACACAATTAGCACTTACTTCAAAACACTGTGAGCTCCCTGAACAGAAGGGTTGTGCAAATGAAAAAATATTTGATATTATCTAATTTGTGTTCATATGTCTGTGGTTACCAAGAACTCACTGTAATCTAACATGCAAGGGTTTATAGAATTGTAGAATGGTTTGGGTTGGAAGAGGCCTTAAGGATCATCTAGTTCCAACTGTTCCTGTTCATCAACTCTCCTTTGCTCTCTCCTTCATTCAGGACTAAATTAGAGGATCTCCCCAGCAAACTCTTTGGATTTCCAAATATAATAATAACTAAATAAAAAGCAAGTTATGAAAGTAGAGGGTTGATAGCACATACAAGGGGGAATATCCCAAGCAAGAGTTCAACCAGGTCTTCCAAGAGAGCCTGCAGGTTAGTCTGACACCATTGCTTCCCCCTCAGCAGTTATGAAGGGAAGAGCAAGAACCTCCAGGTAGTTTTCCTATCACCCTCAACACATTACTTGTTAAGAGAAGGATGTTGTATTTCTGTCTACAAATTCTGACTGCAGTGTACAATTAATATCATGTACCCAAGAGCAGTACAATTATCTGTAGCTAGGATTTGCAGTGAAATAAAAATTGGAAAGTTGGGGGAAAAAAAAAGGGAAGTTGTAGAGAGCAATGGAGGTCTCCCTCAAGCTTTTCCTTATGGGGAGGTAAGAAATTAAGGGAGAATGTTTAAAAAAAAAGTAAATCCTTGTACTATCAGAAAATTGATCAAATTACACAAACATCTTATCTGCTTTGCCTCATACAGCAGAATCCATTTTCTTAGCTGGTGATTATGCTAAGATGACAAATCTTCAGAGGATGGGGGGTACTGTCAAGGGCCAACATACACCCAGAGGAAAGACTCCAATGTAGTTTGAAGTTTCTTTATTTCTTTTTGTCTGGTGTCTCTTAGCCTTCATGCCCCCTTCCTATATCCCACAGGGAGAAGAGACAGCATCATTATCCTGGGGTTGCTGGACTTGCTGATGTCCTCCAGCAAACAGCTGTTCAATGGCTTCTCCACTTCAGCCTTGGAATTTTATCCCAAAACTAAAAGGCGAACAAGAATGAATTAAACTGCTTTTCCCATCCAGCCCTCAGGGGCTCGTTCACCGGAGTTCAACTCTCCCTTGAGCAGCTCACTGCAGCTCCAGCATAAACTCTTCTGATCTTTCAGTTAGACTTGGTTTTTTATTTTTCTTTTTTTTTCTACTTTTTTTTTTTTTTTTACTGAAAGGTATCATGTTCCAAATGAAACACTTGGAAACTTGCCAGTAGTATTACAAGCCTGCCTAAAATATGCTGAGAAAATTAGAAGAAAATAGTTCTTTAGCAAAGAAGAAAAAAAAAAAACAAAAAAAAAATCACCAAACAAAAAAAACCCCCACAACTGGTCTGTTAAGAAAGTCTTTCCAACATAAGGATCACATGTGAAACAATTTATGAGAACTCTAAACTACTGAGAAAAATGCCTGAAAGGTTAATTTCCTTCGTGCAGCCCAGGTTAATGATTTACAGGGAATCAAGGAAGACAGTTCACTAATTTAGTTATGCCTTATGGATAAGCAAGTCAACTAATTTCTGCACACTGTGATGCAAATACCCTTGAATTCTTTGACCTGATGAAGGTGCAATTTATGCGTGTTGCATCAATTATTTGGTTTGTAGAAACATAATTTGTCCTCACAGCCTTGATGCAAAGAAAGACAGTGATATCCGGAAGGATTCTTGGTCCCGCAATCCTACATCTGTGTCCCAATGCCTGTGTCTCTCTGGCACTTTGTATAAATTATCTGAAGATGTGCTGAAGTTGCAAACTTCATAATTTCTTCAAATTCTACATTCAGCAAACTTCTACTACATTCCGTAGTTAGTTAACTCTTTGAGGGTACGTGTGTCTGTAAAAAGAAAAATCAGTCACTCCCTATCTTTATCTCTCTTCTTCTTTTATGTCTTCATATTTTAGGGGTTGAGACTCAGTAGAAAAGAAAGCTGGTGATACAACTCTTAAAAAAAACCCTTTAGCACACTATAGTTGGGACTCTCTTTTGAGAAGTAGAATGTCTTCAGTCTATGCCTTTGCTTTGACTTAATTTGCATAATCCTTGGGAAAACCCAACCTGTGGGAGAACCAGCCCCTCTCTGCCTGCTTCAAAGGATATTTAGGCAAACTATGCAAACCCAGATGATCCCAAGAAGATTAAGTGCAATCTCCAGAAATAAACTTGGTCCATGGTTTCCAAAGCTGGGTCATGATCCTACTTGAGCTGTGAAAGTGAAGTCACAGTCCAGAAGCAAGTTCACAATGGGAAAGGGTTGAAGCTTACTGGACATGGTGCTTTGGCATTCTTCTGTCACAATGGTGCTGGCACCTTCTTATCATTTAGGGTAGGAGGAGTCCAAACTAATTTGGCAGGAACAGTGACTAATCCTGGGTCTTCCATGGCTGGTGTGAGCATTGTTACTGCTTAGTGAAGGGAAGCTCTGCCCCTCTGTGCTGCTTCTACAAATGGTACATGGCTGCATCTTTGCTTCCACAGCAGTGCTGACATGAGACATGAAGCAATTCTTCAAAAAGAAGCCAAACAAAGTGTTTCAGTGCTGGTATAAAAACGTTTTGATTTTTCATTTCTGGGACAAATGAACAAACAAGATAAATAATTCAGGATGACCGTTTTTTTGTTCTTTATTTTCATTTTTTATTTTTTCAGTTCAACATCTGGAGTTAACAACTTCAACTACTGTAGTCCTGATGTTTCTCTTTTCCAGTGGGACTTAGGATTGCATCCTTCAGGTCTTTTGGAAAAGGACCCCAAAATCTCACCAGTGACACCATCTTTCAATCACTCCCAACTGAGGCTCAGTGCTCCAGGTTAAATACCTTGTATTGGGAATCTGCTCGCCTCCGAAGTGAGTAGACCTTTCAGTTCACTCTTCCTCCTTCCTCTGGCTGCAGGGGAAAGAATTTCATTCGGATCCCTGCCAAGGCAGGTGTTGGTGGTTTCTCCTGTCCTGACTGTCACCAGGAGGGAACAGCTGATTGTTTCATAAGGTGCATCACAGAAACCATTTCTGGCCGGAGAACAGCATGCCTCTGGCCATCATTGAGCCAGGTGAGGATGTGGTTCCAGTGAGGGTGCTTGGTGCTTGCTACTGGAATGCTGTTCTGGTCACAAAAGCCCTACTCAAGTGGAAAGGTTGGATACCTGCTTGAAAACACACATACAGAAACACACATACATTCACAAAATTGGGTCAATCCCTGGCTTCTACCAGGCACTCAGATACTCCTGCCCTGTGTGTCTTAAAATCCATTTCCATCAGTAGTAATATTAATTATGCTGCAGTTTCAAAGTTTGCTATTCCATTTGGGTTGTGATATGGTAGCCAAATACTTGGGTATAAAATTCCTTCACAAATTAAAGCCACGATGAGACTAGAATATTCCAGGATGTGATTCTCCTTTGTGGAGACAAGGATACAAGTTGCCCATGAGCCAGCAATGTGCTTTTGTGGCTGAGAAGGCCAATGTATCCTGAGGTGCATGAAGAAGAGTGTGGCCAGCAGGTCTTCTGAATTAAGCAAAACATGTATTTTTCCTTTCTGAGTCATCAAAATAGCTATACAAACTCTTTTTAATTTTTTTTTTTTAATCTAGTTTGATTTTTTTAATTGCCCATGGAATTGTCAAAATGATAAAAATCAGATGTTTGCCTTGCCTTGTCTCTTCCTTAATCATACAGGTTAGGGACCAAGTGTGGCTCTCCTCTACCCACACCAGCTCCTTAACTACAAACTCAGGCTTCCACACAACTAAGTATTGAAACATCCACCACCCTCAGGCTCATTCAGAGGATGCTGGAGTCAATGGGAAAAGCTCCTGTCAACTTAACAGGGCCCCCCTGACTGATATTTGAGTGGGGATACTTACACCAAGCATTGTAAACACTCTCATCCACAATGAATCTCAGGTGGCTGAGCAGATTTCCAGCTGACCAACAAAAGGATTTGGTTTCTCTGTGTAGGAGAAACACAGGGAAGGCTGCTTATTTTTAACAAGGGGGTCTTAAGAGCAAGCTACATTATCCTCAGCTGAAATAGCTCATGAGTTCTGCCATCCCAAAAGTCCCCATTAAGATGGGAAGAATTGCATGAATGTGTATGTCTATGTGAGCTCTTGCCAACTTAGGAAGTTCAGTCCTGGAAAAAAAGAAGCTGAAGCAACAACAACAACAAAACAACCCGGGATTTTTCAGCCTGGAGAAAAGGAGGTTCAGGGGAGACTTTCTCACTCTTGACAACTCCCTGAAAAGAGGTTGGTGCCAGGTGGGATCAATCTCTCCTCCCAAGTAACAAGTGATAGTACAAGAGGAAACTGCCTCAAGTTGCACCAGGGGAGGTTTAGGTTGGACATTAGGAAGAATTTCTTCCCTTTCAGACTTGTCAAAGGCTGTCCCAGGCTGCCCAGGGCAGTAGTGGAGTCCCCATGATCCCCAGAGGGATTTAAAAGTCAGAGATGTGGTGTTGAGGGGCATGGTTTAGTGGTGGAATTGGAAGTGCTAGGTTAACACTTGGACTTGATGATCTTAAAGGTCTCTTCCAACTAGAATGATTCTGTGATTCTATGATTTTTATGTAGGTCTGGTGGTAGAATCCCCAAAAGTTCTGGAAAAGGAATGTAGGAAATCTGGGTGATTCTGGCACACTGAGTCACTCCCATTACACACACCGACCTTTGGGTCCATGGTGTGTTCCCAAGCTTGTTTCCTTCTGGTACAGACACCATCACACACCTGATACCCAGTATATTTTTATGACACTTTTCAGGACTTTTCATAGAATCCCAAAACACTTCTCACTGAACTAGTTCAAGTCCAGGAGAGGGAGTGTAGCTGCTTTAGGACCTCACATTGAATGAACTAATACATGTTACATCCTAGCCAGGAGAACTCCTATAATACTCTTAATCTTCTTCTTAAGGTTAATATTGTTCCCTCCTGCATTCTTGTATCATTTTCTTTTGCTTTGGTGACTTCACAGCATGAATAAACTTCTCAATACTGTACCATAAGGAGCCCTTTATACAATGCTCCCATACCCATAGCCTGAAGTCAAGTCTTTAGGTCTCTTTTTGGGTTTTTCAGAGAACTTCAGTAGCAGAAAAAGAACAGTGAAACTCTTTCAGGATAAGACGAACAGAGGTGGAAAAATAAAAGGGGTATTTGCATTTGTACTAAGAAGCAGATGTCCTTAATTACCCCAAAATGTAAAACAAAGCTATTAGACTACTCTAAAAAAAAAAGAAATGGTCATGTTATGACATCCATTTGTAGGAGCAAAGCATTTGTGCATGACACCCGAGGCAACAGGAACCAGTGTAAATTAATAGAAAAAGATTAAACAAAACAGAGTAAACAAGATGTTTCAAGATGACAAAACAGTTTTCCAAAATAACTTGTTGAACTATTTCTTTCATATTTTTTTTCTTTGTTTCCCAAATATTTGCTTTTATCCTCTGATTAATGAAAGAATTTTGAGAAGACAATAATATCCATGAAAATGATACGTTTTCTGATGAATCTCCTAGCTTCCCAAGGACTCCTAGAAGGTTATTCCCAAGCAGACACTTTTGGGACTCCACTCTGACATTTCTTTCCTCTGTAGCCTGTGCAGCAGTATCATAGGAGCACTGGCCACCACCTCCTTTTTCTGCTTCCTCCTTCCACCACATGCAAGTTTCAAGTTTTATTATTGCAATAAAAATGCTTTATGTTGGCTTTTCCCAAGGACATTAAGAGCTTACATGCTGCTGCAAAATAGTCCTTTTCTCAAGTGTCCACTCCACATCATTTGCTGCAAATTGTTGGTGGTCCTTTACCTGACTCAGAGCACTCAGAAAACCAGAGTCAACAGGCCATTTTATGGACTCATTTAGTGGCTAAGGAGAAGAGAGACCTGCCCCGATTTGTGTGGCCGACCTAGACCTGAAATATCACTGAACACCTCTATATGGGGAAGGGACTCTACAGGGACCACACAGAGAATTCCCACCACTTTAGCCAAACACCAGTGCTCTTTTGAGTTTTCACCTGTGGAAAGGAGGGGATCTGACCCATCCAGAGAGGAGACAAGGCTGCTGGAAACACAAATTGTGAACATCAACCAGAAGCGATGTTTCTGGTGCAAACAGGGAGGGTTGTGCTCAGTAAGCAACCAATTTTCTTCTGGTCATTTATGGTTGTAGAGGACTTCTGGACACACATGTAGTTTTATCTTTCAGTGTGAATATTCGCTCCTGCTGCAAAAAAAAAAAACCCAAACAGGCCATGACCTTGTTCAGATCATTTGTTGAAGAGACTAAAAGAGTCTGGAGGCTCTTTTGATGGTCCAAAAACATAACTGGAAAAAACAGGAAATTGAAAGAAGATGAACAAGTAGACAAAGGTCCTGGTGGGAACTTCAGGAAAGCTGTGGGTTCAATGCTCTTAGGGCTAGATCCACAAAAAGAGTATCTCCCTCAATGCTGGTATTTGTGGTAGCCATCTAATTGGTATGCAATAATTATATCCATCTCTAGACTGGATTCTCAGGAGCCATTCAGTTTGACTTTCAAAAACATTGAGGAACTCATGGAGAAGAGGATCATCCTCCCCCACTATCCTTATCCTTTCCTGAAGCACATGTGCACCTCTCCAGGCATTTAGCTGCTGGCCAGACTTAGGTGCCCAGATACAGAAATCAGTGACAGTGAATATGATTAATTGTTAGAACTTGATTAATTCCTTCTTCCTTCCCTGACTTTTCTTCAATACTGCATCTTTAGGGTGATGCCTTTGACGGCTGGAAGTTTTCATATCATCCTCTTCTCACAGACCATAAGAAAATTACCTTCAAGTCCTTTTGCAAAACCAAGACAAGAGGGGGAAGGCAGAGGGCAGATTTCTCACTTCCTGGGAAGTGCCTTGTGCCTTGGGTTACAAGTAGTGTGATGGACCTCCAAGTTAGTCAGAGCCAGGAGACAGAATAGACTATGTCTCTTTTGAATAAAACATGTCAAAAGACAAGAGATCCAATCTCAACTGCTAGGTTTCTAATACATGTCATCAATGTAACGCATTAAACAGTGAAATTCAGATCTGCATGAGACATTAAATGAAAAGATTTGCAAACGAGCCCTCCCCACTGTGCCTTTCAGAGGTTTCTGGGAGGTCCTTTTGCCACTGTCTTGCTTCCTACCACCTCCTGTCACTTCCTGCATGAACTCCTTCCCCTCTGAATCCAAAAGAAAGTCCCTTTTTTCCATCACTTCTGAGGCTTCATTGTGGCTTTGCTCCCTGCCAGAGGCAAGCCTCCAGCTCCCCTCAGGAAATGTCCCAGCCTACCCTCGTGCCCTGGGCTCATAGCCAGATGTTCTTCTCTCTCTCTTTCTGTTTGCTCCCTTTTCTCTAGAAGCTTTTACCAACTAAGCCAGTTCGAGTATTTTCAGGAAAGAAATAATTTCTTTCTCCTCCCATAAGGCTCTTCCTGATAACAGAGAAAAGACAGGAAAAGGCAGATTTCTCCTTCCTGACCATCCATACTCTTCTTATGAAGTATGCATTAATCCATATATCAAACTATGCCATCATCTGACACAGAAATTAAATTAAACTCTTTCCACACTGCCTCAAAAAAGCCCTTCTCACTTTTTCCTTTCCTGTTACACAGCCAACTACCACATCCCTGGCTGGTACGAAGACCTAGTTCATGGAGTCAGAATCATAGAATCATGGAATCATAGAATCATGGAACCATGGAATCATGGAACCATGGAATCGTGGAACCATGAAATCATAGAATCATGGAATCATGAAATAATGGATTCATAGAATCATAATCATAGAATGGTTTGGATTGGAAGGTAAATATCATCCAGTCCAATCCCCTGCCATGGGACATCTCTGACTTATTTCATATTGTGCAAAATCCCATCCTTTTGACTGACACGTGACCTTGAACACTACCAGTGATGGGACATCCACAACTTCTCTTGTCAATCTATTCCAGTGCCTCACCACCACTGTAAAAAAATGTCATCCTTATGTCCAATCTAAATCTATTCTCTCTCAGTTTAAAACTGTTGTCCTTTGTCCTGTCACTATAGGCCTTGGTAAAAAAGGGTATTTCTCAGTCTTATTGTAAGCCCCCTTTATATATTGAAAATCTGCAGTAAGATGTCCCCAGACCCTTCTCTCTCTAGGCTGAACAACCCCAACTCTTAACAGTATCATCCAAAGGAATGTTGTAAGGACAAAGGAGGTGACCTCGTGGCAGGATGAATGTAGCCAGAGAGAACACAGAAAATAAGAAGCAGGTACAAGAAATTGGCAGGTTAATTATCAAGGGGAAATCTAACCTTACTTAGTCTCACTTTCTCCTCATGTTTTCTACCAAGAAGAACAGTGAAAGTCTGGCTGTCAGAAGGATTTTACACTCCTCTGGAGTAAGCACTAGCAATTCAGCAGTAAGTAATAATCCCAAAGTGGTATCTATGACATACACAGGGCATGATTCAAAACTGTTTATGTCTGCTGGCTTGATTATGTCCTACTTGATGCCAAATCTTTGCCACTGACTAACTCAAGCACTTACATGGGGCTTGAACTATTCTTTCTGACAGATGTTTTCTATTTGACATGACACCTTTTGAGTTGCTTCCCATATTCCCTTTCTCTTCCCCTTTGGAAAGGGAGAGGGGTTGACAGAGAGCATCCATCATTCATCTAATGGCTGACCCAGCCCTAACCCTTGACAGTGTCCATCATTGTCATAGTCATAACGTCACATACGTTAGACTCATCAACAGGCTATGAAACCTGGTGTGATAACTAGGCTTGGAAACACACCGAACCAACTAACCCTTCCTGGCTGTCAACATTCACACTGTCTGTGGATACTGATGGGTCCTCCTGCTAAAGTTTGCTCCCTTGATGATGTTCCCAGAGTCCGTTATTGAATTCACTGAACTAAAAGACTCTCCCCCTCCATGTCTTGAGTATTTCTTCCTGGCATGGCTACATGATTGCTTGTTGCCAACGTCTGAGTGCTGGCAGGAGGGGAAGGGACTTCCTGAAAAACAGATTACACGTGTACAGAGTTAAATAAGTTGCCCACAGAAAACTTTGCTGTTTGGCATCATGACTAGGGTTACGAGTCCAGAAAGGGATGAGGGAGGTAAATGCCAGCTATTAGCAGACATGTTCCTGGAGCTGATCTTGGTGGAGGAAAAATTTAAAGCTAGTTATCTGTCCTCCCACTGTCAAAAGGTATGTGTGTGGGATAAGCAAATAGTGACATGTCAAGGAGGTCAGAGGAAAGCAAAAGATGAAGAGTATGATTCTGTCAGAAAAAAAATACCAAGAGGGATGGTTGCCATTGTGTCTGGATATGGCATGCAGCATATTCAGAGACTGTTGAGGTAGAAGGTAGATGTTGAGCTCACTCCCCTACCATCTCAGGATGGATACAACACCAAAAACACCACAGCTCTAACTGGAAAGGGTGTACAGAGAAGAAAAGATAAACTGAACATCCTCTTAAAAAACATACACGTTCCTTTAACCATACCTACAACTTCTCTTTAATATTTACAAATTCTTTGGGAATCTATTATTTTATATATGGGAATATCAACGCCACCTTCTCAGCCACAAAGTTGAAGTTTTCTGTAAAACCAAAATTTAAACTATCTGCAAGCACCATTCCTAATAGAGAACTTCCTAATAGAGAACTTCACTGCTGAATGTATAGGAGTTACCTGTTCTCACATTTCTGGAAAGTGAGTTGGAGACATATAGATAGGAGGTTTGCATTGGGCAGCTTTCGCTGCCTCTCTTCAAGTGACTCGCTTTAGTTTGTCCCATGCCAACAGATCTTCTTTCCTTGGCTGTTGATTGGTACGTGGCTGCCTGCAAAGTACAGCTGCATAAGTATATCTGGATCGTACATAAAGGTATCACCACGCAGCAACTACGCTGGTGTCAAAGGACCTATTGCTGACCCAAGTGACTTCTGAAACTGGGCTCACACACTGACAAATACCCAAGAGCTTTCTTGCCTTCGGAAAAAGGCATTGAGATTCCTGCACTTGGCTTCTCTCGATTCAGCTCCCTGTCTTGGCATTGACTGCTGGGTGAGGTTGCCTTGATCAAATCATTCAGCCATCTCCCTCCAGCTATAGAGCGAGGATAATCCCTGTGCTCACGCAGCGTAATGTGAAACTCAATTAATTAATGCTCAGAAAGCATTTTGGCATCCTCACGCTACACCAGCGTGAAGCGTTATAGATGACTATGATTAACATGGTCCCCAGCTTTCGGTGTGTTCACGCATACCTATTTTAGGGAAATATTTTAAGAGCAATTTAATGACTTGATTTGTTATGTTTGCACTGGGTCGTCAGCACAGGCAAAAAAACCCTTTTGCCCTTTTTTAAGTTGTGAGGGGTTTTTTTTGTTGGTTGTGGCTCTTTGTCTTCTTTGGTTTGGGGTTTAACAGTGCTGCCCTACCAGAAAGTGACAACAGATCTGTCAAAGCCGTATGAAAAAGTTCAGCTACAGCTGAGACAGGACAATATCTTGGAAGGATCTTGAACTCTAGCTGTATCCCCTCTACTTTTGCTTCAAGTCTGCAGTGCTAAGTCCTCACCTATTGGCCTGTGAACTGTGAATTCATGATGCGTGACACTGGTATCATTATTATATTTGCTTGGCTGAAGGGTACTTGACATGGAAAAACACAACAAGCCCAAAATATCTTGCCGTGACAGGTATTGAGTTTCTTTTGCACACCCAGGAAGGGAGGGAGCAAACCAGCTCATAACTCACAACAAGTATTGCAAACAAAGACAAATGCAGTTTTGGGGTGTGTGATTTTCGGATTCATTTTTACACTTGCTAATTCCAGTTTAAAAGACAGGAGGTTAAATAGGTGGTTTGAACTGGATTCTCAGGCAACACTAAACTTTGCAGGTCCTCTGAGATGAAAATACCATATCAATTTATACCTATTTCGGTCAATTAATTTCTGCCTAGGTCAACCCAGAGACAAAGCAGATGTAACACATTTCCATGAGGTGGATATCTGCAAAGGTCTGTGAGCTTGGGACAGAAGATGGGATTTTAAATTACATTAACTGGAGAGCATTTAATGTGCTTTACTACTCTATCAGCCATTATTTTTTCCCCCAAAGCGTTGTAATGTTATTAATATTTTAAATTTCTTATGCAAAGAAATAATAATTTTATCTTGATGTTGCTCTGCTGATGTAGTTCCTTGGCTTCATGGTCTATATATTGTTCATGAGCCAGGTTTGAAATCAGTCCTTAAGGAACTTCTATCATATCCTTTTCCACTCAGTCTAGCTAATTTAAAATTTCTGTGAGCCTAGGCAGGCTACTGCAAGGACAGCCCTAACAGTGGGAGTCAAAAACAATCCGTCACATCCATATTTCAGGTGATATAACCAAGCCAGACTGTGACTTGAAAGCTTTGTCTCTTTGGAGGAAGTAAAGGAAAGCAGGGACTCATGGTGTGAACAGTCCTGCTCAAGATGTAGAAGCTCTTCACAAGACAGATGAAAGTTTACTTAGTGCTGAAAAATATCCTTTTAAAAAAAAAAAAAAAAAATTATTTTCTCCCCCTCCAAGATCTCCTTGGATCTACCCCGGAGCTCACTAGTCAGTGCAGAAAAACTAGTATCCAGGGTGCTGAGAACTACAACTCACAGAGACAAGAGTCGAATTGCTAAGAAATCCCCATACTCTTCAAAATAAGAGGAAGCAAAGGAGGGAACTGAATCACAGGAAGATGTTTCTGAATTGCAACATCTCCCAGGACTCCTCATGCAGTGGTACCTTCTGTCCTCATCCTCTCTCCCTCAGGCATAATCTAGCCTGAGGAGAGAAGTTCATAGAGGAAGAAGGAAAAAAAAAAAACAAAAAAACAAAAAACAAAACCATCTAATTTGCTTCTCTACAAGGGATGAAGAAAAAATAAAGACTCCAGCTGTGAGAAAACGGAATCAGTAGGGAGACTGGACTTAAATTTCTTTGGGAAAAGTTTACAGCTGCTCCTGAGTATGTTTCAAGTATTTCAAGTGATTACCCCAGAAGTTTAGTGGGCCTAATTAAATTGTTCAGCAGAAATGAGAAACCTACAAAGGTGAAAAAGAATCAACCTCTATAGCTTGTGCTAAAACTCCCTGTCTTGTATGGGAAAATGGCATAGCTATGACCCTACCACAGGTGAATCCAGCGCTGAGTTCTCTTAGCTCTGAGCTTTCCTCCCTGCACTGCCTGCCCCTGGCCCACCTGAAGCTTAACTTCAAAGATTACATTGACACTGATAAATAAAACAGGCAAGAGTTGGAATTTTAACCACAAAGGTGAATGGAATAGTCTGTCTCATGTCCATAAGTGTAAACTCCTTTGCATCCAAATATAAATAATAATATAATATAATAATATAATATAAATTTCCTATGGTAAACTACCTACTTCTGTCCTTCACCCCAACAAAAGAGAAACCAGAAAAGCTCTATAGCTTTACAGTACTATATTCTTCCTCCTACCCAAGCAACAAGAGCTGAGATCTAACTCCTACGTTACTGTTATCTAAAACCTGTTGTATAACTCCAGCACATTGAAACCCAGACCCCGATCAAAATCCACAACCTGTTAATTCATCACTCCATGACCCCCACCCCCAGTCTTGCCTTCCAATACAGAGGAACATCTATTTCAGACTGAAGTGAAAACCTTCCCTGTCCTTTCCAGGTGTCCATAGCTTCATTCATTTCTTAAAAGGTCACTTGATGGATATCAGATGTAGTGTTACTACTAAAGCCCACTGCTGCCCATTTGCTTAGACTTGGAGGTATGAGGTGCCACCATTTAATGAGCTACCATCCATGAGCTGTGCTAGGTCACTGATGCATTTGGATGAGTCAAGAGAACTCTGTCCCTGGATTTCCAGGTCTGGGAGTAGTCTGAAGACCTGACCATCATGTTCTTCATCTTTGCCCTGCAGACTCCTATGATCCTCATAGGAAGCTTGTGCCTCAGATTGACCTCAGCTTGACAGGTTGCCCAGGGCAGTGTTGGAGTCCCCATCCTTGGAGGGGTTTCAAAGCCATGGAGATGCGGTGCCCTGGCAGTTCTGGGATGACAGCTGGGACTTGGTCATCTTAAAGGTCTTTTCCAACCTAAACAAAGTCTATGATTCTATGACCTTCACTTAATTTTAGACATGGGTTCTGCGGGCACTTATAACTGAGTTTTCAGATACACATCTGAAGATGATCAGATGCATCAGGATGACCTACCTGCATTATAAATCTTGATTCTTAAAGACTGCCCTGACTACGTACCTTAGGGTCTAACAAATTCATTTCTACTCCTTCTCTGGTTTTCATTTTGCAAGTAAGGGACTACACATTGTCTCTTTTTGTCTCTCTTAATGTAACCATACCCTTCAAAAGTTCTTCACTCTTTAAAAGAAAAGGATGCTTTTATGGCTAGAATGAACAGGTGCAGGCTCAGGAAATCAGAGTCCAAGCTTTATTTTGACATCAATTTCCTGTCTCACCATGAGCAAATCACAGAGGACTCAGCCTGGTTTCCTAAACATAGGCATCTTGTGATATTTGAGAAGCCACAGGATGCCCCTTCTGGTCCACTTGTTCAGAAGAGCATGGTTCTACATATCCTGTGTATTGTCTCCAATCCTGGGTATATGCCTTTAATAGACCAGGAAACTCAAAATGTCATTAAACATCCATGCTTAGCAAACTGATCCAAACCTCCAAAATTTTCCTTCATAGGGTCAGCATCTGCAGACTTGACTTCTATTCCATTCTCTCGTCTTAAACCATAATTTCTGTCCTACTAGGTGGAGATTGGTCTCCTATGGGACTCCAGATGCTCTACACATGTCAGAAATTCAATAGTTTTACCTAAGAATGCTTTGAAAGTTATGTATGTAAATGTCACTTCTATAGTCCAAAATTTGAGACCAAGCCTCTGAGGTACACACGAGTATCCACTATATACAGCTGACATTTTCCTCACATTAACAATATTAAATGTCAACAATACTGTAAATATATGTAAATTTTCCTATCAATAATATGTTTTATTATGACTTTGTTTTAAATAATATTTTTCCTTTTTTTTTTTTTCAGTTCTCAAAGAGTAAAGATTCATATGCATGACTAAAGTATTTATAGTAAAATATTTCATTTGTTCCAAATTAAAATATCAATTCAGTTCATGATATAGACCAAAATGTATTACTTCCACTTGTATTTTCAGCCTTTATAGCTCTACTAATTATCCAACATCCTGATATAGGTACTTTTCTTGTCCCCAAGATTTCATAAAAATATAGAATGGCTTTCATGGAAAGAAAATATTGAGTGCTAAAAACCTCTCTATTTCCAAGATCCTCCCGCTGCCAAAGGAAGAGCAATGATGCAGTAATGCAATTTAAATTAAAAAAACCCACAAACAAACAATCAATCAAACAAACAAGAAAATTTAAAAGCCCCACAAGTAAACAAAAAAATACACAACAAAACAAACAACAACAAGAAAATAAAACAACAAAAAATAATCACACACACACAAATAAACTAAAATTAAAAAGAAAGCAACCCAACAATTAAAAAATAAAATAAAAAAAAACAAACACAAAACACCTTCAGCTTAGTTTAACTCGAACTATATAACTTCAAAAATCACTTCCAACTTCAGTTATTCTGGATTCTGTTATTTTCTGAGGTTTTCTTGTTTGGCTGTTTGTTTTGTTTTTTTTTTCTTTGTTTTCATTAGGGTCATTAGATACAACAATAAACCTCCAAGAGAAAAGCTGAAACATCGTTTTCCTGATGTTTTAATCTCAAGATGGTATCATTTTTTTGGAAAAAAAAAAATATTAAAGCAAATAACTTTTTGAACTCATATTTGGAGTGGAGTAGATGATTTTTATTTTGTTTTCCCCAACCTGTGTTATGTGCAAGGTCAGACTAGAGACTCCAAGGCCAGTCTTGACTATAATATATGAATCCTTAACATTTTCTGGGAAGTCTAATATTAGTATCATAGATTGTTTGGTTAGACTTATGACATCTGTTAGCTGTTTCCTACATGTGATGTCATGACTTGTAGTTATATTTTGAGCTTCAGTTGAGAACACATGTCCACCTACACAGTGCTCAGTTTGAAATATAGTCAGGACTAAACCATAAGTAGATGATTAGTGAGCATGCAGCAGAATGATATTTTTTCAAATGGTAGGATTCATCTCACAGCTACATAAATGGAGGTATCTACACGTCAGGAGGTATCTAAGCTCTCGTTATAAATCAGTGGAGATCAGTCAGTAAAGCCAGTAAGATCCAAAGAGCTATTCATCTGACCAAATGTAGGAATGTGTTTTAACCAGAGGCATCTACTGCCAACTGAGATGACCTAAGATAGCCACAACATCTGCATTGGGCTGGCAGGTATGAGACAGAGTCTAAAGGAGACTGTGTCTTTCTCAAAAGGTCTATGGGGGCCAACCAAGATGCACATCAAATGGAACAAATTAAATCTGTCAAAGGAATTGGTACCCTCGCTCACCTATAGACATCTTCAGAACACCCATGTAAATTTAGATACGTCTACTCAAAGCCCACCATCTGGGTATAAAAGTATCATTTTTATTTCATTTTAGGCAACCTATTAAAATAAAAAAATAAAAAAATAAAACCTGCATCTGTGACATTCATCTGTTTGAAGTGGCATCGCAGCACCAGACACCTATGTATGCACAATGAAATCCAGGTGTTACTGGTAGCTTTTCCCTGTCCTCATCAACCTAAAGGAAACTCTTTCAGTAGGAAACACATTTGGGCAGGTTTGAGCCCTTCTGAAAAACCTCATCAGTTCACCTAACTTTGTTTAAAAGCAAAGTCCTCACAAAATCCCCTCCCTGGGTTAATGAACAGTGTTCAAGTCATGCAAGGGACTTACACCCAAGTCACCAATAGGTTATAAGATGGATCTACTTTACATCCAAACAACCCCCTTTCAATAGCTCCAGCTGATTTCCACTTTGTGCACAAAGAACTGAGCAAATGTGAAGTTTTCTGTGCATGAAAAAATATTTTTTCAGGAGCTCCCAAGTATCAACATTTTTGCTACTGCTGTTCATCAGGTGATTGATGTCCAGACATCTTCAGCTAAAGGGCTTATTTCACCTCAGACCAAAATAACTAGGATTGGTCAAAGGAATTGCTGTCTGGAAGTGCCTATTTTTCCACTGGCTACAGCACAAACCTTTGGTGACTAACTCCTATTTACATGCCTATTTTTTTGGATGACTACCATTAGATGAGATGGATTCCATCCACAGTGGCCCTCAATCAGAAGGACTGATCCATGAAGACATTGTATGACTTCAGCTGTAGCTAATAAAAAAGGCTGGATTACAAAAACAGCCCACTCAGCTGCCAGCAAAGTTGGCAAAGCCCAGCATGTAGTTGCTGCTGTTTAACTTATACATTAGGCTGTTGCCTAAGTTAAGATTGAGTGTGATACTGATATCACTAGAAATCAGGGCAATTTTCAGGATCTAAGTGGAAAACTAAAAGAAATAAAATTTTCATCATCTTTCCCTAAAAATAGAATGTAAGGAGTTAAGAAGCAAATTCTTCAAAATTCAGATGCCAAAACCATCAGGGAAACCAGTAACCATGAGAGATAAATAAAATCCTTTTGAGATTTCTTCTTTTTTTTTTTTTCCCCCATAAAATAATTTAGCCCTGTAAAGTGGTAACACATGGAGGGCCAAACTGAGACCACACATAAAACTTTTGTCACTCCCCCAAAGTGTTATCTCATCGAAAACCTACAAAGTTATCACTCATCAAAGCGAACATGAACTTCAGACTCAGTACATGGGTGAGTGTCTGGTAGGATCAAACTCCTGTCCGTGAAGTCTGGCAGACTGTGAAGGAGAAAGAATTGTGGATATACTGAAATCAGCCTCAGTTCATCTCTGTGATTCACCATGACTACTTCTCCACCTCATAATGTAACTGAGTCTCTCAGGACTCAACTAAATACCTGAGCAGTGATTTTCTTTATGCCCTTTCCAGTCACTGCAGGTCCCAAGATCTCGAACAAATCATTTTTGGGGCTAAATCACAGAATTACAGCATGGTGAGGGTTGGAAGGGACCTCTGGAGAACATTTGGTGGCACCCCCCTGCTCCATCCAGAAGGGTCACCCAGAGCAGGGGGCCCAGCAGCGCAGGGTCCAGGTGGGGTGGGAATCTCTCCAGACAAGGAGACTCCAC
>JANHGN010015152.1:22616-92559 GCA_024605025.1 Megaceryle maxima | reverse complement strand
GGAGCAGCCAATGGGGCGGCCCTGAGGGGAGATTGACGGGTGGGGGCGAGCGGCGTTGTTATTGTTGGCGACGGGCGCGGGGGGAGGGGGCGGCCCCGGGGCGGGGTCGCGGGGCGGGAGCGGCTTTTGCCCCCGCGCCGGGACTTCCCCGGTGGCTTCGGAGTTCGCGCGCCGGTGGCGTCCTGGAAGCTCTGGGTGGCTCCCGGGGCTTCACAGCCACTCCCAGGCGGGGCGGGTGGCGACCCCGCTGGCCCCGCGTGGTCCGCAGCCTTGTTCAGTGACGGCCTCGGGGTCCCAGGTCCCGCCGCCTCAGCGCTCCCCTCTCGGTCCGGCGGGAACTTGTTCTCGCCCTGGTTTGGCCGCTCCGCCGGGGCGATGGGCCCGAGGGGGTGTCGCCTTCCCGGGCGGTTCTCTCAGGAACGTCAGCGCGGAGCAGGGATCTCCCCTGTCACCTCTTCCCGAGGGCCGCGGGGCGTTATCGCTGCCGCGCCGAGCCCGCAGCCTCAGCGGCGGGTCGCAGCCCAGCTGGAGACCGGCTTGCCTGTGCCCGCCGAGCACTGCCTACTTTCAAGCACCAACTTTTAAAGTGCGCTGTGTTAAGAAGCAGAGATATTTGTCTTGATTTTTGTTCTTGTTTTCCATAGCCACTGGCAGATCCTGACTTGCTAGCCGGTTCAGCTTCTCACATAAAACGTACATGAAGCTACGAATAGTTTAACAGTACAAATTCATTTTTTCAAGGCTGTGCTCTTAAATGAGAAGGCTAAAGCAGGCTGAGCCGCGTGCACGCACAGATAAGTTTTCTTAGCATGCAGCAACTACTATTAGTGTGTCAGTCTGGAGAAAACACATACCAATTTAATCTGTAGTAAATTGTAATAGATTTAGAGCAAAGAGATTGGAGTACCATGCTGTCTGGGAGGGTATATTCATACAGAAGCACTGCATATAAATTTTTTTTCCTCTATATCTGGATTTCCAGCCCTACTAGGAGAGAGCTTGTCTCTCCAGACCTGTAAGTTTATAAGTCTTTCAGCATAACCCAGTTACAGCCTCTCAGTCTTGGTTTGTGTAGGTTCAGAAATCCCTCACCTGAAATAAAAGTGCTTTTATAATTTCATTTTAATGGCTGGTCAAATGTCAACTGTTTGGCTGAGATGATTTTGTGAGTGTCGTGTAAGTAGAGGTCCAAGGTGCAAAGTCATTCAATGCTCAGATACAGAAATAGAAACGTTCACTGATGACTAATGCATATAATAATTCTGGTTATTGCACTGACTCTTATTCTGTGGTCTTCATCCATTTAATAAAAATCTGTTCTTATATTTCATTATTTCCTATGAATAGGTATTCCTACATATGCGTTACACTTCTGTTTTGTATAATTTATTGCATTTTCTTTTATTGTAATGACTTTTAGTGCACAAATTTAAAAATCCTTTTTTTAGCTACCTGTCCTAAAAAATTCAAGCTGGGCTCAAGAAATCAACTAATGTTCTCTGCTTTGTGTGCTTTACCACCGGGAAATGCCTGTAGTTACCGTTAGCATGCTTTCCTTCTCCATCTGCTATCTTTTCTGCACAGGTCTGTGAAGTCCATGCTGTGCCATTCTCTAGACTACTGAATTCATTCTTGTACCTAAGGGTGTGTGTTGTGTTGAAAGACTGGCTGCCAAAAGAAGTGAACTGGTCCTTCAGCACGCAGGCTTCTTCATGCATGCTGGCATGATTACTCACGGGGCCATAGGGCCAGCTGGAGCATGGGTTTGAAAGATAATTCACATCAAGTCCCAGTTGACCACATGCCTTGCAAGTACTAATATTAACATTGAGAAGGTGGTAGGATATTGTTTTCTTTCATCTCCACCTTTAGAGTAGTAACTCCTGAATGGTAGTTTTTAAGGCTGTGGTACATAAGGAACATGAATTTGGAATGTTAGCAGGTTCGGGGGCTTTATTTATGTGGGGAAATGGCTTGTTGTGATTCCATATATGCATGCTTGTATTTTGAATTAAAGGCTTATCTATGTGATCAGGTACTTAGGGTCCTGTGCTCCCGTCCCTCTGAGCCAGTTTCAGTCTGAAGCAAGATAGTTGCCTTGCTCTGCTTGTGTAACTGAATCGCTGTTGAGCCTGGAACCAGCCCTTCCCTATGAGCATAATTCATGGGTGGGGTAGGCTGAGGCTGTTTTGACCTGGCTGTGTAGATGTGCAACCTGGAAACAGTTTTGCTGCTACAAGAGATTACTTAACTGATCAGCTTTTACCTGCTTACACCTTTTGCAGGCTCCTTAGCCCATTTCAACCCAGAAAGTTGCCCATGCAGGAAACACTTTCTCCAGTAGGTCCAACAGCCAACTAACGTTTGGCAGAAGAACTGTGGAAACTGCAGGGTAGTGACTTCTGATACATCTGAACTTTCCTTCAGAGCTAGATCCAGAAGCACATCTCTTCATAGATGTGCCCTTGCACTGTTGTATTTAGTAGTATTTGGTAGAACAGACCGCAGAAAGGTATCCTTAGTGTGAAATAAACATTCAGAGTTATGTGTGGATAGTATTGCACTTGTGTGTATAAGTAGCTAATTAGTATGCTTTGTCTTTTGGTAACATGAGTAGATGTTAACCGAAATATATTGTGGATGCATACACCAGAAGCAAATTAATTCAATTAAATTTACATTTCTGAAATGTCTAGAACTCTCAAGGAGCAAGGCAAAAGATTTTACTTCAAGTCTGAGCCAGAAAAAAAAAAACAAAACAAGGGAATGTGATGTTCACACTGATTTCTGTTTTCACTGGTGTATTTCTTCCTCTGTACTTAGCTGTATAGCAGTGAACATCAGCAGTACTACCTGCATGTGTGAATGCAAATGTTTCTCACACATATTTCCAAGTTGTTTTACAAAGGTTTTTTACAATGCCAAAGTGTTTGCTTTTTCCCCCTTTCTTCTGTAGTTTGTGTTGTTTTTTTTTTCTCTTTCAGATTAGAAATGTACATCGTCAAATTTCACTATAATTACACTGGTTTAAATTTATTTATGAACTATATTTAAGAGAGTATGATCTGGACTTTCCATCCAAATATTGTGTTTACTTGATTTTGCTTTAATAAATTATTGTCTTATATCAGTAAATGGTTACTTTTTTTCCTATGTTTCAAAGAGCAAAATATGAACTACGTGACTGTGTGCCATTTTGGATCAGTTTGACCAGTGGTTTGGCAAATTACTTATTTTTTTCCCCTCAATGTTCTTTGATTTGTGAATCCACCAATGTTTTCTCTTGGGGGTATAGCAGATGTAAGTCTGTTGCAGCACTGGGGTTTTTTTCAGCGTGTGGTTGGCTGCACTGACAATATTTAATGGAAAAATCTTGAAGTGGCTCATTTCTGCCTTCTGCTGGCATAGGAGCTGTAAAGTTGTTCTGTGAGCTGGATTCCATCTGAAAAATCACTTTCTGATGATTTATTTTTACAGCTGAATTTGTTCTGTCATTTGTTTTCTGCATGTCAGTATAAAAATGTGTGTTGGCATTGTGCTGGAAGATAGCATGAAGACAAAGAAATGGCTGGGGAGGAAGAGGGAGTTGAACGCAATTTGCTTTTTGTTTGTGTTTTCTGGCAGAAGTGCTGTCTTAAATACACATCAGCTATAGCCTTGATTACCCTTGGGAATCTTGTAGAAATAATCCAGAGAACTCCTCAAGGTTGAAAATCTGATTTAAATTCTTGTTTTAAGTGTACTCTTTAAATAAATACTTTAATTGTCTAATAAATTGAAAACAGAACTGGCATAGCTGTGCAAACAGTGGTAAAACCAGGACCAGTAAATAGGAAGGTCAGTTGCTTAAAATATTTAGAGCTTTGTGGATATTTCACATATGGTGCTATCGAAAGAAGAACTGTTCAAAATGTGGTAGACTTAAACAGCTGCCTTGTGTAGTGAAGCAGGGTGGGAAGAAAAAAATCTTGTGTATGACAACTCCATTAAGTGTATTCTTGAAGCAAAAATGGGTAGCCTCCGATCTTCTTAATGGTTCTTGAATCAGTAAATGCCTAAAGAATAGATTGAAATGCTTAGATATTCTGGTTTGGTTTTGTTAATCATTCCATCAAACTGTGTTTAAAAACATGTGCTGGTTGAATGCTTTCAGGTGCAAAATCTGTATGAAAACAGTCCCTAGGATGAAGTACTTGTGGTGGTATAAAAATACCTTTCCCCTCATGCTTTTTAAAGATTGCTACTAATTAGTAACTTTAGTACTAGTTGTACTGTGGTGGAGAGCTGCTTGTGGATTTTACAGTCCAGATATTGAGAAGGGGGACTTGAATTTTGCTGCAGTTTCATGAACTTTTGGTGGTGAACTGAAAACAAGTCTTGTTGATGTCAAATGATGCCTCTGAAACTGGAGTCATGGCTCAGTGCCCCTATGGGAGAGACTTTCATTTGAATGTGTTTTCCTGCTTTTTCCAAATACAGTTTCTCAATCAACAGCTGTGTCCAAAATTCCCAAGAAAACAGGAAAAAAAAAACCCCAAACCAAAACAACCCAAAACATTTGCTGTTGCGCAAACATTCCCTTTGAGGTCTTTGCTTTCCATTCTCAGCTGAGGTGACACTCCTTCCTGTAATAACACGATCTGTCACATGCACTGCAAACAGCTCAGTGAATCTAATTAAACCAGACAAAACTATAAACCAGATAGGTGTGATAAGAAAAAGAATTCTGAATTTACAGACGTAGGATAGAAAATATTGATGGCAATTATGCAACACTAAATTGAATTTTGCACGTAGTTTTAACTTTGTATCACAGGTTTTGATGCACTGAATAAGTTATTACAGGATTATACTTGAAGTAGTTGACTCCTCTTTAGTAGTTAGGTTCTGGGTCTGGTTTTAAGTCTCCCAATACTTGATCATCACTTTGCGGTGCATGCCACTGGCATTTCTCATCCAATATGAACATACTGTACCTGTTCAGATTTGTTCAAAAATATTTGATGGGTTACTTTTGTACTGGAGCTTTGAAGTGCGTGTCCTCTGTCCTCTCAAAGCCAGTCATGTTGTCCACCCTATTAATGTGATGAAGTGTAGTTGGGTGCTCATGTAGAATCTGGATCAAGGTGGGTACAGTTTGGCAAATCAGAAGAGTACAGATCATTTGCTAACTGTGGATCCAGAGAAAGCCAGTTCAGTAGCAAATCTGTTCATTTATTTGCAATATCTCTTCTCTTGCATGTGGTTTTTTTTTAAATTATTATTTATTTATTTTTTTTTAAATTTTCTTTACTTGGTGTGCAAATTAAAGCCTGTAGTAATCTAGAGGATCAGTTTTTGTTGTTGTTGTTGTTTGATTACAACTTAGTTTAAGATTTCTAAGTATTTAGGCCTTTCCTCAGTGCAGTTTGGGAATGGAGCAGTTAAGCTGAGTCTAATGAGCTACTGAATTGTCAGGTGACGGAGACAACGTAATGAATAAGCCTTATTTAAAATAACTTAGAATTATACAGTATGAACTTTTAATAGCAATTGCAGTATTTAGAAACTTTAAAAGATCAACATGGTGATCGGATATCTGGTCCTGTTGCAGATATAGGCTGTTTAGTCTGTAGCTGTGCTTCTCAGGGAAGAGGCTGAAGATTACGCTTTATGATTGTGCTCTACCTTTTATACCTTGATCCTCTCACTGCATTAATTTCTTGTAGGATTTTATAAGCAAGGTAATGCTTTTCAATATCAGGAACTATCAATTGTTGCCTTATCTTTTTCAAATATATGTAGCATCTCTTGGGGTTAAATGAGCCCCAGTGGCATCTTCAGTAACTGCTGCAGTGGTTTGGTTCCTGCTTTAGAACCACTTCCCCCAAAGTCAAAGCTTGAGCTACAGAAACAACATGGCTGTTAAATGCTGACCCTGTGCCCCAGGAGGTGCTCCTCTGAAACTGGGGTGTGCTGTGCAAGGCAACTAGAGGAACTGTGGGCTGGGAACAGCATGTAAAAAATTTTAATTGTTTTATTTCTGCTGGAAAAATGAGGGTGGCCTAAGCATTTGATGAGAGTAATGACTGTTGTGGAAAGTGATCCGAACTAAAGCTTCTTCTGTAGATGTAGTTAAACTACAAACATCAGTTTATAAATAGAGCTTGTTCCAGGCTCTTCATCCCTAACGGGAAATAAATGTCATAAGTGGTTTTTGCTCATCTGTGTACTTACATTAGAGATTTCCTTGACAGAATTGTGTGAGTCAAAAAATGTACCTCTTCAAGTTCTGTGCACTTCTGCACCAGCAGAACCTTGTGCCTGAGATGTTTTAGAGGCAGACAGCAGTGTTCTATTGAAATCTTAAACTTTCCATGCAACAGTTAAAACTCAAGCAAACTAGTAGTAGTTCTAAAGATGAAGGAGGGCTGAGGGCCTTTGGAGGACATAGCATTTAAACTAATCTATTTATTTAAATATACTCAGGCATTATTTTCATTTCCCTAAGAAGTTGTAGGTTCCCCGAAATGCCTTATGTTAGTTAGATCAGTGCTGTATTTGATCAACTTCACTGTGTGGATGTACAAAAGAAACCAATAAAACCCATATTTTTTGGGAGATTCCTACACTCCCCCTGCAGTGAGACTGTATAATTTTGTTCATTTTGTCAAACTTTGAGTTTCAGCTGAAATTTATCTCTTGTTGCTGTCTGCTTGTAACCTATTTGAGTCCATTATCATCAAAATCAGTACACAGTGTATTGAAAGGTGATTGAAAATGCCATTTTGTCTGGTTGTAAAACTGATCACTGAAAAAAATGATAGGTGCATATTAAAACTTCAAATAAAAAAGAAAGTAAAAAGTGACTTTTTTATTAGTCAGAAACGTCTTTCTTCTGTATGAGGTTTTGTTCAGTGAAAAACCCTCAAACCAGTTACAGAATGGCTTTATTTATCCAAGAATACTTGACCATGTATAGGACACATGGGGAACCAATACCTAATTTCAACCAAAGGGTAAACCATAATGCTCTAAGGGGAAGCTGAAGCTGTCTGAATTGTTTGGTTTTATTTTTTATTTTTGTAATAAAATAATATTGGAGGGAGGGAAGGGAGCAAAACTAAAAATGCCAGCTGAATTCCTTTTCAAAGCACTCTCCTGCTGTAAGAGATTTTGCTGTATTCTGATGAGAGAATATGGGACTATGCGTGGTGATAGCTGCATGCTTTAGTGCCCAGGGAGCTCAGATGCCGGGATGAGAGGTGCTTTATTCCACTTAGGTAGAATGAATTAGATTTACTGCTTCGTTATAATCAGTATTAACCAATTAAAGCTCTGTCTGAAGATGGTGAAATTGTAACTATATTGGAGCACGCGCTGAACCTGTGATTTATCTTTGAATCTTTTTTCAGACTAAGAACGTTATAGTGTTTAAATTTAATTTTCATTCCATTAGAATGTGGTGTACAAGAAAGAGGAAGGCTTTTACAGTATCTTTTGCAGTTGAGTTAATAGTCACTCTGCACAGTGGAAATCAGAGTTGCTGGGATTCTGCCCTCCCTTGCACTAGGACAAGCTGTGCTTTTCCATTCACTTGGCTGATTTATCTAAACCAAACCAAACTGAGTGTCTCTTCTGCTCCCTTTGCTTTTTGCCCAGTTCGGTTCCCTGCCTGTGCTCAGCGAGCTGGGAGGGCTCTGCCTGGCACACTGGAGTGTGTGAGCTGGGCAGGCAAACCTGACAGGTTGCTTTCAGCTGCTGCAGAGTTGCATCCTCAGCCCAGGTATTTTTTTTCCTGCTGAGATTATGCCAATATTTCTCCTGGTGGTTTCCACCACCAGAGGGAGTAATAAGCTCTCAGTAGTGTCCTCCCATTTTAGGAGAGCTCTCCAGGCAATGAATATAAAACAGAAGTGTACTCTAGTGTGAGGTGTGTCCCAAGTAGTTAGAATTTCTGATAGGAAATTATTGGAATAACTTTCTTTCTAGATCCTTTCTTGGGTTTGAGCTTTAGAAATAATAATAATAATAATCCCTATGTAGAAGTTTTCATTCAGGAAATATACAAAGAAATGATAAATCTTTAGTATACATTATGGATACACTGCTGGTCTTTACTTCCATTTCATTTTGACCAGCTAACCCTATATTGATGTGAAAACAAGTAGATTAATACTGTTGTGTTCTAACACTCAGAAGGCAACTCTGACAAATTAGAGACTGAATTGATTGAGAGATGAGCGAAACCATTATTTGAAGCTCTGACTCCTATATTTTTAAGTTATCTTTAGTAAATAGGCCTTGCTGTGACTGCTCCATGCTTTTCTTGTAGCTATATCTCAAATATGTAGCAGATGAGGAATAATTTGTTGCTGTTGAGTTTTTCCACTGATACCAGTAAGATTTCCTTGTCTGATAGCTTCAGAGAAAATAGGGCTGGTCATAATCACTTCAATATATTGTCTAGATGGAATTGTTTATCTATTGTTGGGAAGAAGTAGATATTTCAGAAGATGACAGCAAGAGAGTCTGTTCATGAGACACCAGTGATAGCTGTGTTTCTGGGACCTGAAATAATGTAGTTTGATTATTTGGATGGTAAGAGAGAAAGGGATGTATTAGACCAGACTACCTTTGCAGATAAGGCTACAATGGCGTGTAACTTATCATTTAAAAAGCCAGACACTGTGCGTGTGTAGTTAAAAACCAGAAGATGTTTTGCATCTATCAGAAAACTGAGTAGGATGCTGGAAATGTTTTCTTTTTATTTCTATTGTGAAGAGTTTGTGTGTGTGCTCCTTGGGCTTGCTGCTATTGCTCAATAACATGACATTGGCGGAAAGTTGCTGACAAATCTGCCTGAGTCAGTGCTGGGCATAGCAGAAGGTTCTAGCTTGAATTGTGATACCATGAAGCGAGCTGGCTTCCTAGAATTGCCTGTTTGGGGGTTGAGGGTTTTTTTTCTCTGTAATTCCCTTTTCAATGCTTCAAACTGATATGAAAGAAGAGATTCAGTCATGTAGCTGCAAGGTAGGCGAGTCTACAGGCTCGAGCACTGGTTATGGCCATAGGAATCCTGGGTTTTCATCTGGGCTCTTACTGCTTAAATGGCTATAGACATAACTTTTCTAACTCGTAATGAAAGCAGGCTGCACTGTCTAGGAAGCAGACATAGAAACTTGTCTAAACATGAAATTCCTATCTGTATGAAAAGGGGTATGAGAGATACTGTTTCATTTATACAGCTGTGTTTGCACAGCTCTGTTTTGTTATGTGGACACTTTTCTGAGAGCAGGAGAGAAAGGAGGAAGCTGTAAAGCCTCATACTGACAATTTTTGATATTTCCAAACTCCTTTCTTCGTCACTTCTTTTTACTTTCTATAAAGGTGTGGGCTGCATCTTCCAAGTATTTCTTCAGGTTATCTACAAAACTTATTGAAGTGAGATAGCGTGTTCTTATTTTTTGAAGGATTACTTTTTCATACCACGGTGGTGTACTTTCTTTTGTGTGAGAACTAACCTATTTTTTAACAGAATTTGCATCTGGTTTCATCAGTCAATAAAATATTATGCAAAAATGCTTTATTCTTTTCTCAGTTGCTTTGAATAACTAAGATTCTCCGTGCAATTCTTACTGTATTTGTTAATCCAGTGATCTGTTCTTTTCTGTTTCAGTCAAAAGATAAAATGATGAGAGGATCACGCCGAGGGTGTGTTAGACTCAGGGTAAGTGTTGTTTTATTCAGCACTTAACAATAAACTGTGTATAATATGGCCTAACAGAGACTGCAAGGAGACCTTTGAGGTTTGGGCTTTGATCCTGACTTCAAAATACTGAAATAGTGGAAGCATTTAAGGAAAGCAGACATTAGAGGTCAAGTGACATGCTGGGCTAATTATATTCTATAATTTTATATATTGTACAAAAAAATTGTACATTGTATAAAAAAGTATCATATGATGACAGTAAGATGGGCCAGTAGTAGATCACTGTCAAGAAGTTGCTGTTTGCAGTTCTCATTTCTTTGTGTGTGGAGATTTGTATGTATATACATATATGTTCTGTACCTACAGCAGTCATTGCAAAACTGCTTCCTTCTGTCCTTCTGTTTTGCCCTTACTCTTTTACTGCATCCTCCTTTCTGACAGTTTGGACACTCTTTAGGCCTGCCACTTGACTGTGTTTGAGCTTAGTGAAATGAGAGGACTGGAAAGGGAAGGAAGAGCACAGAAGGCAAAGCTTTTGAAATATCAGCTGGGGGGGGTGGTACAAGTTGAGGACACAGAGGTAAGAAGATGCAGAGTGAAAAAGCTGAGTGTTATTTGAGGCTCTCTGGCTTGGCACATTTAACCTGGAGTGCTGCTGTTGTAGCTTGAAATGACAGTACTGAAGTGAGGTGGGAGTGCTGTGGTATCTTTGCACATGCCCAGTTTCTACCATGTGGTCATGAACATACCAAAAATATTACTCGCATAAGTAGTTTTTCTATATTTTTTCCCCATTCCTCATAGAATATCTGGTTCCAGTTTGCAGGAGTCTTGTGAATAGCTGATGTAAACAGGGCTGAGTCAGGAGGATAATGGGTATGAATGGGAGCATTTTGAATCTTGAAGTAAGAGAAACAGAGGGAAGGTGAGCTGTGATCTGACACACAACGTGATGAGTGTTGCAGTAGAACTCTGCTGCTTCCAGTTATTCCTTCCTGCTGCTGTTACTCATTTCTAGTCTTTCTGTGGACCTAATAAATGGGTCCATATAGCCCTTTGAGACTCATACACGGAACTTACATTCACTTGAATTCCAGGTGACATTTTTGGTACTTCCCATTGTTTGATGTATTGATACCTTAATTTAGAATTTATTTAAGAGTAATGTAAACTCATATCATTGTCTAGAACATGACATTCCCAAAGATTCATGAGGATATTTTTTGCATTGTGCAGAAAAATTTAGTCTGAAAACCCATGCCTGCTTTAATAGTGCTGTGAGCCTGTCAATGTGGAGATTGGCCTCCGCCTGTCAGTTCAGGAAATATTAAAAGTGAACAATCTGTTCAATATTGCACAATCCATCTTTATATGTATTTAACATAAAACAATCCCTTTCTCTTCCCCTATCTGCCACTCTTGCATCCCAAATTACTCTGGAGTTTTCTGAAGGTTTCTGACTCCCCCATCTTTTCTCTGCATGTGTGGGTTGGGTTGGGTTTGGATTTGTGGTTTTGTGTTGGTTTTTTGTTGGTTTGTTTGGTTTGGGTTTTTTTTTGTGAGGGAGGAAGGAATGAACCTTTTTTTTCTGCTTTTGTAAAGCAGCTCTTCTGGCAGACGACAGTGATACTGATAGCTGAACAGATGGGCTTCTGCAGTCAAAATTCTATCAAAGAGGTTTTCTGTTTAGAGTAATTGTTGATTTGTAACTGTAGGTGTGAACATAAACAAACATGTAATTTAAGCAGTTTGGCTAAAATACTTCCTTTTTTCTTGAGTGGATTATTAAAAGTTTGTTCCTCACCTTGTTGCTCTTGGTACACATTTCAGAGGCCTGAAGTTTCATCTTCAGGTTCTTCTGTTGACTGTCATAGTGTACTTAGGAAGCGTGTTCATAGAGGAGTCTTATGTCATTGGTACTGTGCTTAAGTCCTACTTAAGTTTTCTGGAATATACACTTGAACTTAGTTTCTCTTTTACGTGTTGTCTGTATTATCTGCATGACTACAGAAGCATCTTCTCTGCTCATGCTCAGACCCTTTGCCTCTGCGTTGCCACCGGCGCGTGTGCGCTGTACACAGCTTTGTGCTGAGAGCAGGAACAGTGATGTGCGTCCTGCTCCTCAGTTTCCTCCCCCCACTTAGGAGGGAGGCAGGACGTAGCTGTCCTACTTTGACCTTTCTAACCCTATGTCACTTTTACCTGTATTCTCTGGGGAGAGTATCCTGGTCGTCTTCTTGGTATCTGACATAGATTTTTGATGTAGCTGGTGAGGAGAATGATATTGTACAACTTGCAGTGATTTGATCTATTGAGTAGCAAAATGTGTACTTAAAGTGCTGGGCATGTTTTATCTGTTGGTATATTTAAGAAAAAAAAATCTTTCTGGCAAAAATGAATCTGGCCCATCATGTCATGTCACTGGCACACTGCATGATTACCAGATAGTCTCCAAATGCAATGCCTAGTCACCTGCTTGTTGTTATGTCCTGGCACTAAAAGTATTCAGAATTATACTGGCTTGGGTACACTTTTTAGGTGCCTCTATTTTAGTGATCATGGAGCTGTCCTTGAAAAGCCTTCAAGAAATAGATTCTTTTGTAGAAGTGGTAGATTTTTGGCAATGGAGGGAAGAGAAAACAGTTTGGAGCTATACAGCCCTGAATTACATGTTGTTGGTGCTGTTCTTAAATAGGACTTGTTCCTTCCACTCTGTCTTGTGGTGCTAGTGACAATCCCAGCCATACACGAGCTGGTACCATTGGCCAGAAGCCGCACTTAGGGGCTATGAAGGATGAGTGTGGATAAGGTCGATTCAGATCCCTCTGTCCCTAAGTCATACCAAAAAAAATTCCTACGTTTTGGCCAGCCTGGTATATACCTGACCCCCTACTCTGCAGTTGCTGTGGGTTACCTGGCCGAGTGAAACAAAGCACTTGTTGGAATCGACTCCCAGGTGTTTGTACCACTGTTACGTGCTGTTTACTCTGGCAATAAGGGCAGAATTTTCTTTGGAAATATGCACACCTTCCAGTGATGTCTGTCTGTTTTGTGGGAGGGGGAAGGATAAAACAGATCCTGATTCTGTCTCTCCTGGGGAAAGACAAGAGAACCTGAGTAAATTAATTGGTGATTTTTGAACTAAATGTTACAACTTGCTGGAGTTGGCAGGGGCTTGGAATGGTTCTTTTTTTCTGTGTCTTCTCCTGGGTGAAACTGTGTTATTTATCAAGTGTTGGAAGGGCAGAGAAGGAATGAAGATGTGGATAGATTTGTAAATAGCTAAGCACAGATGGCCTTTAACTCTGTAATTTATTTGCATTGCCTTCTAATAATACACGAGGAATTAGAAGACAAAGCTAGCTGCTTTTGATACATCCTGATGACTTACTGTTAATATTTATGTAGGGATTGAAAATTAGATCATGCAGTGTACCAGCAACATGACATGAGGGGACAAATTAATTCTGCTAGAATGATTTGATTTTTTTTATAGACTGGTAGATAAAATCAGGTCAAGATTTTTTTTTGGGGGGGGTACAGTATCCATGAATTAATATTTTTATACATGAAAAGTATAAATATAAAATATTGCTCCCCACTCTTTTTTAAAATATAAATTGGAATGTAGTAGAAAACTGTTTACTATAATGCTGCTGTAGTGTAAAGCCACCTCCACTACAAAAATAAAAGGTACATATTATTATCCAGAGAACTGCAGCTTTACAAATAATTGCTGTTTTTTTCCTGAAACTAAGATTTGTTTTCAAGAACTGACTTGCATCCTGTGACTCAACAGAGAATCTTTCTGCTCTTTACTGTATTCGGTTTGCTTCTAATTTGTCAATGCTTTTTAAATTCCAGTGGTGTAGTGATAGAGTGTGTGCTGCTGATGTCACTGCTTGCCTTATCAGGATTTTGTTCTTTGTTTCACAGGGAGCTGTGATTGGTATAGACGATGAGGACGACAGCACCTTCACAATAACTGTTGATCAGAAAACCTTCCATTTTCAGGGTGAGCTGAAAGAAGAGATTGTTTTTTCTTATAATAGATTCCACTTGTATTTGATGGATGATTTAAAATGTTTGGCAACAGAACAGCATGAATGAGCACAGTGAGAACATTCTGGATTCAGGAGTGCTGCAGGTTAGGCAGGGATTTACATCTGCAGTGGATACATATGTGCTAGAAAGAGACTGTAGCTCTGGCAGGATTTGGAGATTAAAAATGTAAAGAATAAATCACTCAAGGGGAGAAAGTAATGGGCTTCTGATGATGGGTTTCGCTTACAAAGCGCTTTTGATCTTCGTTATCAAGATACAATTATGCATTTCTGTATGAAGAGAATCAAGACTGGTCTGAAGGTTGCAATTTGTATCCAAATAGAACTTAATGCTCAATTATGAGGAGACTAGAGGCAACATTTGGCTTAAAGGTGGAGCTTTGCTTCAAGATTTACCAGCTTGCATTCATTTAATCTACATTTCTGTGTCTTGTCTGCCAGTCACCATTTCTCTGCTATTATCTTTTTATTCACATTTACTAACACCAATGCCATCTGTCACTGCTATGTTTCGTCATTGCATGCTATGGTTCACCGGTAGAAAGGGTAAGGTACTATATAATTGTTATGTACTCCTTAAATTATTTTTATCTGCAGCAGTAGGACAAAATACTGTGATAATATTAACTAGAGAACTTTTGCTTTTCTGCATGTTAAAATCCCAGGGAAGTGTGATGAAAATATTTTTATCAACTAACATTTGTTAGTCCTTTTGCTTTTCCTGGAAAATGTAGTGACTTAATAATTGAATTGCCTTGCATAGAGCTGCAAACTGTAAATATCCAAGAGGCACATTTGCATTTAAGCAGCCATATTAATGTATATAAACTGGAATAATTCTATAACCTACATTTTACTGTGCCTGTTCTCTAATCAATTTGGAAATGGGAGTTATTGTTACTAACACTGTGTTTGTGAGAATATTTCTAATGATAAATATTAATTGCTCACCATGTTGTCACTGGCATCTGTATTTCTTGTGCTACAGTTCTTCCTAAATGCTGCTGGTGTACTCTGGCTTTTCACTGCATTGAGTCTCATATAAACATACCTTCATAATGCTTAAATCTACCATTCCCAAGGCTAACTGATAAAATGCAAGCTAATTGCTAATGCAGTAATAGGATGCCATACTGTGGCAGTCTTTCAGTACTATGAAGCTAAATACTGCTGAATATTTGAGAACTTGATACAGGTAAATCAAGAAATCTCTTGTCTTTAGGTACTAGGTTACACCTTTTTTAATATGTCTTATTTGCACTGATTTCTTATGTCCTGTATTCTCTTTTGGGTAGTCAGATGTCTTAAAATAAGATTGATCGTATTTGATACAAGTAATGTTCTGCTCTAAGTAATATTAATTATTTTTGAACACCAGTTATGTCCCATAACATCTCTTGCTTTATAATCTCAATTTGTGTTTATTTCATATCAGGTCAGGATTCGTGTAGGCTCCTTTAGTGTAGAACTTGTACACTGTCTTCTGTATTCTGCTTTTTCTATTAGCATGAAGATAACATCCTTGATATCCAGCAGATTGTAATGATACAGGCACAGTATTAGTCTATGTATTTGTAAAACAAAAAGGGAAAAAGCCAGGTAAGATATTAGTGCAGGATATTTCAGTATAAAACAGTATCTGTAATTCTTACAGTCACTGTAAATGTATTATCACCTCATGCAACCCTTATGTCATATATATATATATATACACACAATGTTTGTTTGGTGTATTATATTAATTCAGTATTACACAGGCTTTAATTTCTGTGAACTATAGGTCACTATTGGTCATGAATGGGTGATAATGTAAATACAATAGTAGGTATTCTGAGACTACATAGGATATGTAGAACAGATTCTAGGAGTAATCCAAGAAAACATGCAGTATTCCTAACAATTTCTTTCTAAGATTTTTTTTTTTTTTAATACATGATCCAGATGGAGCTTTCATTCTGTGAGACAGTCATACCTACAAATGCATTCACCCTTTATAAAAAAAGTCTTGTACACAAGAAGACTGCTGAAGAAATGGCTACTTTTTTAAAGATACAATCTCTTCCTTCCTTCTTACTGCCCTCCTTCATTCTTAAAGACAGACAGGCATCCAAACAACACAGAGCCTAGTTGGGAAGATGACAGAACTGTAAAAATACCAAAATTTCAAGGATTTGCTGACCTGTGTCTAAGTTAGGGTCCCAACTGCAGTGGAACAGTTTCTCTTTCAGGCTCCAAAAGAAGAACACTTTCATGTACTCAGACTTTAAGTACTGCTTGGTGTAGGCTTGCATTTTCTTTGGCCTCAGTGAAGTTTTGCTGACAGGTAGTGATAGAGCTTGAATTTGGGAAAAGAAGGAAAATCTTCATACTGGATTTATTAATTATTTCTTAAGTGTCAGTTCTTAAAAGTTGCACATCTGTCTAACACTCTAGAGATGTATGTAATGAGATGAAGGGCAAATAAGTCATTTAAAGATGTCTTACCAACTTCTCACAGGGATGCTGTTCCTGTATGTGTGTAACTGAATTTCTGAAACACTAAACCTCCAGCATCTTCCACTAAGATTTGCCTGTCACTGAGTCTTGGTAAATTCTGCATCTTGCAGGTGTGTAGTTTGTAATTCATGGCTGCCTGTGACAATCTCCCTCTGTTCTGTTCACAACTGTGCTTCCTAGTGGCCATCCTTGTATTGAACATTAGTAAAAGTTACAAAGTTTTCATCACAAAGCAAATGTAGACTTTGAACTATGGCTGTGTGCAGATCAAATGGTATCCATATACTTAGTACCTAGGTATAAAGGAAAGAAGTGAATTTCATAAATATGAGCAATAAAACATGCAGCATGTTTTGGTTTTACTGTCAGCTTAACTGTAACTCTGCCAGAATACCCAGCAGATTTTTTTCCCCTTTATTTTGTTACGTACGACTGTATTGATACCTGTTCACACTGGAGGGGGCAGGGAGGGGTAGAATATCCACAGAATATTTTGAAATAGGTTTAAAAGTAATGTGTTTCATCTCCCAATTGGTCCTTGATTGGTCATGCTGTATACCCAGTTTCATGGCTTGATGAGTTCATGGCTTCTGAGTTAGGCAGATCTCAAAGCACTCCCTCATGGGTTTGTTCAGAATAGGTGCAAAAATCCATTCAAGTTGCTGCAAGACATTTAGGATATTTCTAATGTACCTTCCTGTCAGGAAGCTCTTTCTTGATAATTTTTTTCTTGATGTAATGCATATCACTGTTCCAAACATTCCATAACCTTCAAACACCGTGGCGGTTTTTGTTTGGGTTTGGTGTGTTGGTTTTATTTCTTTTTCTTTTACCATTTTCGTATCATCACCAAGCTGTAAGTTCTTTCCATTTGGAAAGTCAGTTCTTCTAGCCTTCATATCACTTAGCTGCTCTTTCTGCTCACTGGGATGCTCGTGACTTAAATTCAGAAGTGGGAACATGGTGTTCAAGACAGTCTGTCAAGGGTATTGTTGCCTTCCTGATATTTGAATTGCTGTCTAACCTGGAGCAATAATGGTTTTTATTTGGACTGAAATACTTGGCTAAACACACACTGTATGCACAAACAAGAATTCAGATTTTTAAACTCTTACTGAAAACCCAGCTCTTATTTTTCTAGCCTGCAGCGTAGTTCCTTGCTGGCAAATCAGTCTTGTCTGCACTGTTTTGTGTAATAAAGGATTGAAAGATTGGAAGCAGTCCAGTACATTGATCTGGGATGATTTTGCTTTAGATTTTGTCTTTCCTTTCCCACTCCTGCCACAAAAATATCTGAGAAATGAAGCATGAATGTTGCTGTGCAACTTATTCTCCTATTACGTGAAAGCTGGCAGCTGGTAAAGGTAGATTTCTCCTTCTTCCCCATCCTGCCCCAGTTTCTAGCTTGATTTATGACTGCCTACCATCCCATCTGAGAAAAGAGGGAGATAAACACAGCAAGAGGTTGCCTTAATGCTGTAATGGCAGGGAAGATTTGTTAATGTGGGCCACAGCTATTACGAAGGATATAGTGGGGTCTACAAAGGCCTTAGTTGCTACTCAGTATCAGAATTTGAGTTTTTAAGTATTTGTGTTAAGTATAAAAATTAAGTATAATGGCCTTAGACCTGCATTTCACCACTGCTTGGGGAAATAGTATTTATAGTCTTCTATAAAACCTTAGCATTGTGCACCAACTAGATGACAGGAAGGTGATTAGCCTGGTGTTTAATTATGAAATTACACATTGGGTATGAATTCTCAGAGACAATTAATAGCATCTTGGTCGTATATTTCATTTGTCACACCTTTCCCACAGGTATGTTTATGGGCTGATTATAAAGCTTGCTGAAAAAAAAAATGAGCTTAGGTAACAGTGAAACAGCATTTTAGATGGTTTCTCAAGATCACAGATTAATTACTAATGCATTGTACACAGGAGAACGTTTGATGCCTTTTCTTTGGACTAGGTCAGACTTTCCGGTGACTGCACAGGAGACTTCTGTGGGTACAGGGAGATCAGGCTGGTCAGACACCTGCAGGACAAATGGAGGCTTGATTTATATGTGTGGGTGGAGAATGACATCAGGAAGAAGAGTAGTAGAAGGGAGAATAATGATTGTCACAAGTCCAAAATTATGATACAGAAGAAATAAGGTACTGAGACTATGTTCAACCTCCTGGCAGATGTGGGAGCTGCATGTATTGGAAGGGTATTTGAAAGCAGTGAAACTATAACTTTTGGTAGGCTTGTATGAAACCTTGCTTCATCTTGCATATTTTTCTGTGGTTTGAGAGACCTTCAATGACTTTAAAAAGCCATTTATTTAGCCATGGAACAGCCCTTTGGTGTGAGACTTTTCCACCTTATTGGGCACTACTGATGAAATCTCTCTCCATTGAGATTGGTGGCAGAAATCCTATCGATCGCAGTGTAGTCAGAACTTGACCTCTACCATCTGGTTATTTGTGTGTAAAGATACTACCTTAGTTCTGCACTTGGCTGACAAAATATGGGAATTTTGCATAAAAATCAGTGGAAGTTTTGTCAGAGTGAAGGCTGCATAATTGACTCTATTGACTCTGTGGGTGTCAGAGAGGTTTTTTACTGAGTTCTGCCTGTAAGTAGGTCACAGTGAATGAAAATTAAATATGCATTTCATTTTGTGACAGTATAGTGTTTTTATAAGTAATCTAGTTATTTTTTAAACTAATTCTTGAGGTTTTTCTTTCATCCTAATGCCCATGTAGATGCACATGGGGAAAAAAAAAAAAAAGGCCAAAAGCACCAGTATGCTAATTCTGAGGTGATAGTGTTTGTGCTTTCTGTCTTCCAAGTACTGCTGTGCATGACCTAGAAATGCTAGTACCGTGGAGCAGAGTTGCTAAAGTTGCTTATATTTAATCTTTAGATGCTATCAAGCTTAGGCTAGAAAAAAGTAATCTGTTTTATGCTGTACTTCAAGGTTTGGTCTACGTTATATAAACACATATAATCTCTTCACAATGAAGTAAATATTATAGGAACTCTAAATGAGAAAATTCATTCTCTATTTGGGAAATTAATAGAGGCTGAGAGCATTTAATGTAGTTGTGTTTCATTTGCCTTCTTATCCTCAAAGAATGGCAGTTTGGGAAATTCAGAGACAAGGGCCTATTTCAGGAGCTGTCAAACATCATTTTTCTGAACTACAGAAATTCCCCAGTAGAAGCAGAAGTTCTTGTCTTTAGTACCTTTTTCATTCTGTAATTTTCTCCTTGGCAAAATATTTTTTTTTCTTTAGTTGTAATTCCTCTAGGAAAGAGTAAAGATTTTTTTTTTATATACAACAAATGTTAAAATATCTTATAAGTTCAACCAGACCACAAAAAATGCACATCTTTAAAAATATTATCATATTAAGTCTCACTGAAATGTAATTACATACTTTTCGAGTATGTTCTGAACTAGTCATAAATAGGACTCTGATTGTGTTAAGTACCCTGTGGCTGTCTCAGGCATGCCTGAGATGTCACAGTAAATTATACAGGTGTCTTTCAAAGGATGCACTGTAGACACAGAGGAGTGCAAGGTTAAGCATATGGGAACAAATAGTAACCTAGCTCATAAATACTAATTCTGCTAGAAAAACATGTAAAAAGAGCTTAGCTGACATAATCATGGTAAATTTGCAGTCTTTCAGCCATTAATGATTCCAGGCTCTTGCAGGGAATGTATAGCTCTGTGGATTTAGCTGGTTCCATGTGTGAATGTTCAGTGTTAAATTGCAGTAAAAACTGAGTTAATGATTCTGGCACTTAAAACAGAGAAAAGCACAGGGACTGTGAGTGCTCTCTCAGCTGTAGACAGCATTGATATTTTTGTGGATAGTTGATGCCCTAGTACAATTTGAATTTCAGCTGACAAGGTAACTATGGCATTAACTCCTCAAACTAAAAACCACAATGAATATTCATGGACTGTAGTGGGCTCCTCTATTTAATTTCTTTTTCTAATTAGTATAAAGACATTTGAATAGCTTATAAACAGCTGAAGTAACACCTTTATGGTTTTTAAGTGCCAGGTATTTCTCATGTAGACGTCTCAGTGTTTCTTACTTGTCTTTTGTAATACTGTCTTGGAAAAAGTAACTTGTTTCCCTTCTCTCTCTTGCCACCTGCCCTTCTTCTCTTCCTAGAAATTTTATGTCAGGAGGTACCAGATATCATTCCTCCATTTTTATTTAAGCACAGATACTAGTGAAATTCCTTGGGCTAGATAAAAATTGCCTTATCCCAAATATGTTGGCAGAAAGAAATTCTAGAATAGCTTTCCCATAGGAATTTGGGGGGGGATTAATTTAAAAATGGAGCCTGATCAAATAATGAAAAAAAAGTTGGAGTGATTTCAGGATCCTTGAGGCATAGGACTAATGAGCAAGGCATTCTTGTCCCTGATCTGCTGAAGAAAGCCTCCAGCATTCGCTGATGCAGAGTAGATATTATGTAGTGTGCATCACAAAGTTTCTAGTTGAAAATATATTAGCACTTTTTTCTTTGGCCAAAGTTGCCCTTTTTGAAAGAAAAATGGCTTGGATATGTAGCTTTCCCTACAGATGGGTGGATAATGATCTCTGACCATTGTGTGTAGGTTTTTCCCATAAATTGTTTCTGAGTGTGTTGGCTAATCTCTTTTTTGAATGTTCCCATTGATTTATTTTCATCAGTGATCTTTTGGCAGCTGTTCAGTCCTAAATTGCTTTTACCATTAGGGAGCTTTTACTTGCACCTAATCTCACAGCAGCCATTTTGATTAGATTTAATATAACTTTGATCGCAGCTTGCTTTACTAAAAACTGCATCCTCCTGTTTTCTCCATGCTTATCTTAAAAGAGTGTATGGAGGAGAGCCAGGAGGATCTGCTGTTGATAGATGATCTGAAAGTTAAATCAGTGTCCTGAACAGGGAGTGCTTAAAAGGTTACAGTGCTGTGTGTTTCTGTGCAGTAAGCAGTCTTCTCATGGTGGTGGTCCTGGATTTATTGTGGCTGAGACTTCATCTTGGTGGCAGGGTTGGTGAAATTCTTGTGTTCTACCTAAGGATTGATCATGCGATGGCATAAGTTTGCAAGGTCTAGTATACGAGGAAAAAAAGCATCTTTTTTTTTTCCCTTCTGCTGAACCTTGGTAGAAAGAGCTATAAAAAGGGCTATTAGAAGAATAGAAGCTTCAAAAGTTGAGTTTATTTATGAGCATGGGAAAGTTCGTTCAGTTTGTGAACTGTACTGATAGGTTGGTTGCTGGGTCTTCTCTCTTGCTGCAAGCCTTCTCTGTTCTCTTCAAATACAAGTCTTAATGTGATAACCTTTATTAATGGGCTATTGTATGTTGAGATTAGTGTTGAAATAATACAGTGACCTCTTTTTGCTGGCAGTATGGAAGGTCATAGGAAGTCTGTTGCAATACAAGGATTAATTCACCGGTCTGCAGCTTAGTTGTTCCTTTTTTAGTTTAAATAATTGTGGGCAAGATGTTGAACAGGGGATTTTTGTATCCTGTGAATTATTTACTAACTCCTTGTACCCCAGCTCCCCAGTAAGAGGTTTTTGGGACTGGAAGATGGTTGATTAAAAAAAAAATGAACCAAACAAACAGAAAAACAGAGGACCAACCCAAGAAACCTTACACACAGTGTAATACATTAACCACCACTGCTTTGAACACGCATTTGAAAAGCTGGAGTATTGATACATTTGAAGTACTGATAGATTAATGACATGGGTAACTTTATATGTTTACTGTTCAGTGGTGACTGATGTAAGAAGCATAAGCTTGATTAATATGTCTGTCAGGAGGACTAGGTAAAGGGGCTTGTTCTTGATAAGCAGAACCAAAGAAGCTGATAATTATTAAAAATACTGTTGCAGGAAAATACACCCAATCCTAATAGTCTAATTTGGTAATTGAAATTAGTGTGAAAGTGTAAGCTATGCTGTGACAAAGGAACGGGGTATTTGTGTGTGCACAGGTGTACCTAATGTGAAAAGAAACATTTTAATTTGCACATTTCAAAATATATTTGGTGTAAACCGCAGTCATCTGGGCAGAGTTCATAGGGCTTCTGTCCCTTCATCCTGACTGGTTTCACTGCATTAGAAACTTGTCCCCAACACCTACTTCAGCAGCAGGGCGTAAGGAAGAGATGATAACCTTTATTATTCTGTGGATTTCTGTTTCTCCTTCCCTCATCCCTTCCCCTGGCCAATGAAATACTCTTTATAGTAATGGCTGTGTGACTATTTAACAGATCATTTCCTAAAGGAGGGTTTATTTAACATATTTGGAAAACCTGTGGTGGTTTTGAGTATGGATGGTTTGAGCTGCAGAATTCTGAAGAATAAAAGCAATGGAAAAATAAGGGTGAGAGAGGGAAAGTTGAAAACAAAGCATTTTAAGGCTGGAGAGTACATTGCGGAATAACAACTCACAGATACTTCCTCTGAACTCCACAACAAATAAGTCAGATAGGAATCTTAGTTCTCTGGTTCATAATAGGTGCTAGCTCCCTTAAGCTTTCCTTGCTTTTAGCAGGCTTCCTGTTTCTTTTAAATACCTTGCACTTGATTGAGGAACCAGAAACAATTGTCAATAACTATTCTAAATCTATATATGGGCCAGTTTGTTTACAGTCTATTTAATGCCAGTGGATTGTTCTCTTCTTTCTTCACCTGGAGTCCCTTGACTCTCTCTGCTCCTGTGTTTTTTAAACACTCCTAGAGCACAGCAAGGAACTCCTTCAAACCAGCAAAGTAAGGCTGATGTGCCCATACTGGGGGTAGTGGGGAAGAAAAGCAGTATTGGGGGAAAACAAAGAGAAAGAAAAAAACCAAACCAAAACAAAAAAGAGGTGATGATTGTCCTTAAGTCTGTTTTGATCTGTTCATCTTCCTTCTCCAACTCCTCTTCTCTTCCTTATCCAGTCCTGAAAGCCATCTTCTGCCTCCTTTAGTCATCACTTCATATATTTTTATCTTAACTAACACCGTCTGCAACTGAGAAGTATAATCACCTTCTTTTGTCATCACATCCTGGCTTGGATTCTTTATTAAAACTATTTGTTGGTCTGTTGCAGAAGTATGGGAGTATTACTGTGTGGGTGGTTGTTAATATATGATTCAGGTTCTACTCAGTTTTACAGTAGGATTGTATTAAGTTTCCAAAAATATTTATTGCAGACATTGGATTATTCTTTGTGCTTCATTATTCAGACTGGTGATCTGTTAGAGGTGTTTTGCCCAGTCTTACGAATCCATACCTGAAAGGCTACTTTATTCAGAGTTACTGTGTCCACACTTAAGTAGAATTACTGGGTAACTCATTAGAGGTTGAACAGCTTTTCATAACTAAGGATATTTAAAACTGACTTGCTGAATCAGGTGAGGTACGTCTGTGCAAACTCTCTTTGCATGTACACCCCTAAAGATGGACAAGGGACAGATAACCACAAATAGCAATAATGCAGAACTATTCTTACATTTATCATATTCTTATATTTATTTTTTTTTTACATATATGGTACGGAGTAATTCATAGGATAAAATGTCTACGTAAGCGTAAAAATGTTTTGTGTGCATGATTATCTAAAACATTTCTCCAGTACAACAGAGTAGATTAACATAGCAATGTTACAGAGCTGTAACCACATTAGAATAAACAGGATATTAAGACAATAGTGGAATTATGTCCTTGGTGACTTAAAGATACTACGGTTTGATTTCCATGTTTAGTGAGGACTTCAGATCTATTTGCTTATGGCTTTTTAGTATAGAAAACTGCATATAATTTAACAAATCTTTTGAATGCTTTTTCAGCTCGAGATGCTGATGAGAGAGAGAAGTGGATTCATGCTTTAGAGGAGACCATTCTCCGCCATACCCTCCAGCTTCAGGCAAGTTTCCCTTTCCCTTTTAACTTGGTTTACTTTCTTTTTTTTTTCCAAAGCAATGAAATAGAATGGCATGACTGCTAGTATCAAACAAATCCTGTGTAACAGCTGGTTGTTCTATAGCCTATATAATCAGATATAGTAAGACATCAGTTTTAGTTACCTGAGATGAGGTTCAAGTCTTTCTGTTATTATCGTCTTGTTTTACCATCACAAAAAATCAGTATAAGACTTCCCTTCATTAATTTGTATTTTTAATTGATGATTCCAGGCTTATATATTTAGCTATTTCCTTTCTTTAAACTGGGAGTTAGTCCTCTCTGGGTCAAGCCTGTTGTATATACACCACCTCATTTTGAAATCAAGATAGCAGCATTGAACCTTTTACTGGATGACAAAAATGGTAAATAGCTGATGTTTGAATCTACTGTGTAAGCTGCATACTGGTAATTTTCTGGTTCTGAAAACAGGTAGTTGCACTGAGGATGGCACTGGTTATTTCACATCAGGTTTTGGCAATATTCTAGACTTGGACGTGTCTGCAAGACTTGCTAAACTTTTTTTTTTTTTTCCATGGAGAGAAACTCGAACTCTTCATGAAAAGGATTTTCTCATACTTGACTTGTACCACAAAGGAGTTTGATGACAGTGAGGAATCTTTGAAAGGTATCCATCCATTACTTGTGTTGAATGCCGGTTGGCTTTTGTAGTACCGCAGTGGAATTAGGTCTCTTAACAAGTGACACGGCGTGAAGACAGATACATTAAAATCCCTAACATCACAGAAAGAGAAGATGCCTATAAAGACTTAAATGACATTTGCCCAGCCTAAGGAGTTAGAACAAGCTTGAATTTATCCCATGCAACTTTATAGACACTGGTGCTATCTCAGTCACTCTACCTTAATTTCCCGCTAAACAGTGGTTTGCAACCTTTTTTGACTTACTAAAGATCACTTCAAATTTTCTAGCGGACAGCAAATCCGTGGATAAAAATTCAAGTTTGACAATCAGCTTTGTATCCCCAGTAACATGTCATGGATATTTTAGAAGTAATCTCTCCATCTGGACACAGTAGCTGACCACAGACTGAAGAAGTCTGCTCTGTAGCGGGTGTGAGAAGGCAGAGATTATCTAGAGAACATGTGGACTCAGAAGGGCTGAGCTCCCTCCCAAGGGACACCTCTTTCCCCATCCTTAGCTTGGAGAGAGTGAATAGGTTAATGTGAGCAGTTCTATTTAGGGTCTGAAATGAGGTAAAAGGTATTTGTGCAGTTTTATACACCTGGAGGACTTTTTATGACTTGTAAATAGAGAAATATTCTGGAATATAGTGTGGTTTTATCAAAACGTACACTTCATGCTCTCTGGAAACTGTGATTGTAGTTTTGTTGGCACACTGATTTCATGATTGCCACTACTAATGGAGCTGTTTCCTGTTACATAACCTGTTCATGTTCTGGGATTTTTTCAAATAACAATGACATATTTAGATAAAAAATACCTGTTTGTAATTTATCAAGTAATGTTTGAAGGCATAATAGAAAATCTAGAACTGATTACTAAGAAACATATCCTCATCCTGCCTTAATTATGCTCACCATTGAGCGTTGTACCTTGTGGGCCACTGTTGATCGTTCACGTTTCATTTTCAAGAACCTTTTTTGACTTGTCGGTCACATACCCTTTTTATTTGGAACCATTCTTTTTATACTAGCCGGAATACCTCGGTTCAGGAACTGCCAAGGCTCGCCGTCTTCACTGTCACGAGCTGCTGAGCAGACAGTGATTTAAGAACGGAAGGAGACTGCACCCCTTGCAGAGTATCTTTCTTCCATGAGGCAGCTGGGAAGCGCGGTCTCAGTCCCTATTCGGCTGCAGGGCACTCCTCGCCTCCCTCGGGGGATGTGCGGGCGGAACAAGCAGCTCCGTGGCGCCCGAAGTTCCGGAGGATGCCCGCAGGGTCGAGCACCGGGTGGCTTCTCCGAGCAGAAACCTCAGGGTGCCCCGATAGTCGGCCAGGCCCAGCTGGGCGGTCCGAACGCGCTCTGGGCTCGGCCGCTGACCGGTGCCAGCGGTGCCTTCGGCGTGCTAACCCCGAAGCCGCCTAATCACGGCACCCCGAAGCCTCACCCGCTCCGCACAGCGGCTCCAGGGGCTGGACGCCCGGCGCTGGGCCCTCTCGGCGGGGCCGCCACTCCCGCGCTGTCCCCCCCCCCCGCCCGCTGACCGCCATTCTCCGGCGGGAGGGGCGCGCCACGCCCACCAATCGGCGGCCGCCTTGTTCGCCATGCGAGCGCTGGCCCTGCCTTGCCCTGCCCGCCCCGCCGCCGCGCGCCCCGCCGCAGGTGGCGCTGCCGAGGCCCGGCGGGCGGCCCGCCAGGTCAGCCGCTCCGCGCGCCTCGCCTCACCTCGCCGCCCCGCGCGGAGGAATGGCCGGTGTGAGTATGGGGAGGGGGGACGGACGGACGGACGGGTAGTGCCAGGGCTGCCAGGTGCCCCCTGTGGGGCCGGTCTCTTCCCTAACTGGAAGGCGAGCGCTGCCTCTGCCCTGCGGCGGCCGAACGGCTCCGGCCGCAGCTCTGCCCCACCCCTGTCCGGCCGCTCGGGGCAGCCCCGGGCAACCGGCGGCAGAGGTGGGTAGCCCCTCACCGGGGAGGGGGGCACTCGCGGAGTCCCCGGCAACGGCTTCGGTTCCTCAGCCGAGTGTCGCCGAGTTTCCGTGCCCGCGGGGGATGCTCTCATCCGGTTACGAGAGCCCGTTGTATACCCACGCGCCTTGGCTGCAGCTACCATTTAAAGCACTTGATGTTCTTTTGATTTCCTTTTTACTTGGACAATAAAGTCAGATGAGTTCTTTGGGAGGATTATTGGCTCAGCGAGCATGGCGAGTGCTGTAGCAGAGATTATTTTCTCTAAGGGTATCTTAGGTTTTTAGTTTCTGCCACAAACAGAAATGTTTATATATCTGTCGTATAAAACCTTGATGTGTCTGGTTTTCTCGAAAGTGATATATTTTTTCTGAGTCTTTTGTCAAATTTGTGCACTGCTTTCAGTCTGCCTGTTCTGGTACTGCTGTGTTCCCGTTTGGAAAGTCAGACTTTGATTAAGTTTTCTTCATATTGTCAAGCACGCGTCAGTGTGCTGAAACCTGGGTTGCTCCTGTGTTGTGTGAACCAAATCAGAAAGGATAAGGAATTAATGCAAGGTGGAGAGTTGAAGTGGTGCCTGGGTGTTCTCTAGTCTGATTAGTCTTGCCAATTTTATTTTTGCCTAAATGTCCCACTGTGTTGACCTTTGGTCTTTTCTATGGAAGTGTAAAAAAAACCCCAAACAAACGAAAAAAGAACAAAAAAAATTCCCCAACACACCATCCACTTCCCCCCCCTCCAACCAAAACTTGCAAGAATGAGCTACAGTCAAGGAACTGAGGAAGAACTGAGTCATAAATTTATAGAATGAGTAGAGGGACCCTGGCTCTCCAGAGGGCTGACTTAGTAATGTTATAGTCAAATGAAACAAGAATTGGGAGGAAACATTTCGGGTACACCTGTAATCTCTCTGAATTTTGATACTGAAGTCTGATGTTCTCCTTCCTGTGTCTTCCTGTGCCCTTACATTAAAGGCATTACTAAAAATATGCATCGTTCTTCTAGTATTAGCTTTGTCTGTCAAAAAGCCCTTGACCAGTAGGTGCTGTGATAGTATCAGAAATACCATTCTGAATCCACCAGTCTTTTTCCCCTTACCCAGTCCAGGATGTTGTTACTGTGGCTTTAGCAGGTCAGTAGCAGTACATCAGTTGCTTCATACCCACAAGAGATAAGGGGAAGGGTGTGCTTGGGGTGAAGGCATATTGCATCTTGGGTTACTTGTTTGTCTGGGCAGAGGTAGGAGGGTGATCAGTCATATCAAATTTTGTTTTGCTCCTCACCAGCATCTTAGGTCACAGTCCCATTCAGATAGGAAGTGCTTCTAGTCATCTTGTTTAGTGTAGTTGTCCTGCTTTCCTCATCTATCTTTCAAGTGGCACCTTAGTGGTACATATACTTTTTGGCTCTGGAATTCTCCTGTGTAAAAACACCTTGAGGACAACTCATGTCTTTTACGACCACGGTATTCACAGTGACTTTCTTCTTGGATCTGAAAAATGCAAGACCACTGTTAAACTATGAATCTACTTAAAATCCACTATTAACTATAACTAAGGGAGCACAGTAAAAAAAAAATTACTAAATTTTTGAATTCTAAATAGCTAAATGTGTGCGTGTATTCTGGTAGCCTTAGGATACTATCCATAGGAGTCACCCTGAGCTGGTGGGATGAGCTTTGCTTCCCCTCCCCTTCCTCCTGTTAGCTGAGGCTTTCATACTCATTCTTGTCTTAAATCCCATGTCTTGAAATGTAGTTTTCCCCTCTGCTGTTCTAGTGCTGCTAGCACATCTTGGTGCCATCAAGTGGCAGCGAAACAGGCTGTTGAGAATTACATAAAAGACAACTAACCACTAACTTGATTTAAAAATTAAATAAAAATACAGAGCTGAAACTTGCATATTCTACAAATAAGATGTCTTTCATGCTTTCTGAGCAGATATGACAGTGGTAATACATATTAGAGAGTCTTTAAATACTTGCAAGGATTTCCTACCCAAACTTATGCAAACCCTTCAGGTCATGCCCCAAACTATTTCAGCCTTTAAGTGCTACTCACTATAGAGACAGAGGAACTGAAATTACTGTCAGTACAAAAGTGGGTGGTTTCTTACCACCATAAAAGTGAAAGGAATAAAAAAAAATAAAATAAAATTCTTCTGTGGCTTGATGCCTCCATAATTTAAATAAGATGTTTACTTCATAAGTGGCAAATAGTTGGGTAAGAAAACTGTCTTCTAAGTAGTAAATCTGTGATGGTTGCTGCGAGGAGTGATACAGCAGCTTAAATATTAAGAGTTACACGATGGCTTCAGTAATACTGAAGAGTTGGTGGTGCTTCTGTGAGCAGTCCTGTCTCGCTTCCCCTAGCAAAAAGGAAGAGGCAGTGCAGCAAGAATACCTGAATTTGGATCTGGATTCAGAACTGGCCCAAACTAAGAGTGTTTTTCCTGTTGCCTTCCCTTTCTGAGTTTAGTTTTAACAGGGATTAGTTTCCACACTGAGTTGATTGCGTGGCAAGGTAAATGTTTATGCTGACTCAAAAGAAAAAGCAGAGCAAAGGTGAGAATAAACAGCAGGGGAACTCATTTGTTTCTCCTTCATGTAAGTGTTTGGGAAACTGTTGCTAGTAGCGGTTCACTTAGTATCCCATTAACCAGGATTTTTGATGACATTTCTAAAGCTGCAGGCAAGAATAAAAGATAAGAGTACAACTTTCTTATGTGTTTCCCCTAAGTATACTATATTGTTACTGGCTCTCCAGCACTGTTTCTAGTGTGAGTCAAGAATGCTTGCATAAACCTAAGAACAAATTCTTTAAGTTTGAGTGTATATCCAGTGTAGATGTGTTTCAAGGGCTGGTGGAAGGTGTGGGGTTAACTGGTATGCTGCCCTTTCTTAAATTTTGCTAACAAAGTAACTATGATAGTGTCTAAACAGGTTAGTGTGTGTGCACTATCTATATCCCTAATGAATTATGTAGATAAATGAATGGGTTTATGGCATATACTTAGTATTTGTGAGGTTTCATAATTGTAACCTATGCTATAAAGAAAGAACTTTACATTTGCATGTAAATACTTCTCTTTTTTGAGCTCTGTCTGTTTTCCTAGAAGACCTGATAGTATCTATGGCTATACAGTGTTTGCCAAGCATTTTGTGTTGTGCAAAGTAGAAATGCTACCTTTTTGTTGTTGCTATTTTTATTAAAAAAACCAAACCAACCAAACAACAATAACAAAAAAACCCATCAATATTCTGACTGGCTGGAAGGCTCATATGCCTTCCAGAAATCACGTGCTTGTTTTTAAACTTACTTCGAGACATTTATATTCTGAGCTTTAAATGTTGCTTAAGAAGTAGCAGAGGAAAAAAAAAATACGGTTGTCTTTGCCACAAATGAAAAGACAAGAAGGTGCCATTGTTTTAATGGCTTGCTAGTCCATTTGTCATTTTTCTTCAGTTTTATGTCAGTGGTTCTTATCGACAGTGTTGTACTGAGAAAACTCACATGTGCTGTAGGCAGGGGATATGTTTCTGATGAGGTCTTGTAGATGGAGATAAGACACTCTTATTCGCTTCTTTAACTTCCAGAAGATTTATTTGTTGGACTTGGTATCCTAAGTAGATGAAGAATATAGCATAAGTATCTTCAGAAATATAGTCCCCTCTGTACAGCTTCCTCTCTTCCTCCCCCAGTAAAGCTATTCTACAAGAACAGCTCTTGCTATTGCCCCTCTTTTTTTTTTTTTTTTTTTTTCTTTCTTTCCCTGCCCTCATTAATGTTCATTTTCCACAGAGGTCATTATTATAATGCTTTTATTTGAGAAACATATTTGATTTTTTTCTGGTATGCTTCTTCTAAGGATGATACAATCTTCTCATCCCCTCCTAGTTTGAAAGAACTAGTTTAAATTAGCCTGGAATTACTTCCCAGCATGCATGTGTTTTGAATACAAATGCATTAGAGAGATGCTTGAGTTCTAATTTGGAGGGCAAGGAAGCAACATATATAGACTCCCTTAGTGCTACCAGTTCTTTAATGGAAATAAGGCTTATAATATATATATTTTTAATTGGTTCATATTTTGTTGTGGCTCTCCTGTTTACCTTCTTAAAAATAAATAAAAGGTTGTGCATGACAGGAATAATTTTGCAGGACTGCTATCATGAGACCCCAGACTAGCATGTAAATCCTTTCCTAGGATAACCATTGTGTGTGCTCACTCCAGGTTGCTGGGTATCATGCAGATTGCACTGGGAGACTGCTAACTGGGTGGGACAGTGTGCTGCTGGGCCCTGCTTTCTCCTTTCTCCTTCCAAACTTTAGGATTGGCATGTGCCATTGGTACATCCTGAGGAGGACATTCCAGAAGTTGTAGGGAGGAGGGAGGGATGAAGGAAAGAATGCTATGTTCATTTTCTCTTTTCTCCAGACTTGTTACCAATATGGGTTTCTTTATGGTGAGGAGTCAAATACAAAATGTTTTGTTTTGGGAGGTGCTGGACAGACTAGAATTAAATAACTTACTTGCTTCTGTAGCTATTTAATCTGGTAATATAACTGTTAATTCCTTAAAACCTACATGAACACAGAGTAGTCATTATTTGAGGGAAGTAGATTGTGCTGACCAATTGATCTAGGCATTCAATGGAAAACCAGGTTATCTTTGGATTGATACTGACTGTGAGGAAAAAAAAAATCAGTGTATTTTTGAAGATATAAAATAGTCTGTGTTCCTATCCTTTTCCATAATTTGAAGATACTTCATACCATAACTTCATCTGGAGAAGAATTCTGGAAGTCACCATGTCCAAGCTCATTGTGAGACCCAACTCAGCTCAGGCTGTCTAGGGTCAAATCCAGTTGAGTTTTGAACTCTACTCTCCAAGGGTGGAGGCTCCACAATATCTGGAGGCAATGTCTTTTGGCAGTTTATGAATAGGTGAGCAGCATGTAACACTAGTTCCTTATGAAAATTTGGTTGCTAGTTCAGATGTGCAGTTTACTGATTTATATGTTTAATTTCCTACATAGCAGGTGAGGGAATAAAGGGGTCCCTTTTTTCTTCTACTGTGTCTTTGGGTGATCAGATAATGAAGAAATAAGGATTTGTTATGCAAGTCTGCACTTTGTATACCTGCTTTTTCTAAATTACTGCTGTGTTTGAAATATTGACTGATTTTGTTTGCTATTTACATAGTGGGTTTTTTTTTTGTGCTATTGCTAATCTTGATATTTTTAACTTTCCAGTTATCTTTTGGTTTTCAACTTTAAAACTATGTAGACCTAACAGTTATTAACCTAGTCTTATATAGTACAGGCTAATAAATTTGCTCAGTAGGTTATCAAATTTCCTCTAACCTGTCTTTACACAAACCAAGAGCAAACTAGTGAAGTGCTACACTACAGCTTTAAGTATCTGTGCTGCTTTTCAAAATGATTTTCATGTTTTATCTCTGCTATATCAACTCGACACTCTACTTGGTTTTATGGCTTTGTCTTTACATGGTAGCTTTAACTTTCTAATAGAACTTTTAAAGTCACAATTTTTGCTCTGTATTTGGTATGGATGTCTGTTTGATTGTAACACTAAATGTTTTAATCAGCTTTTCCTTTACTGCTAAGAGGCTGAAATTTAAGAACAGCGTTCTGTCTTAAGCCACCACTAAAAATATCAGATTGTTGCATATTAGTAGTTGTGGACTGGTGACTGAAATAAAAATCAGCATTTTGATGCAACGTACAGATAACATGCACCCTAAGCTATATTTCTGTGTATAACATCTCGAGTTGGAATTTTCGGTGTAGTTCCTGTGGTTTTGGTATATGAAACCTGCTACCTGAGCATGCTAGACCATTTGCTGAAATGATGGTATTGGCTGCTAGCTCTACAGACAATTTCTTTTTCAACAAGGAAATAGAATACTTATTTCACAGAGATTCAGATCCAGATTCAGCATAATTTAAACTTGACTAGTTTGAAGGAGTATGAAAAGCTTCTTGGTTGAGAGAACTCTTCCTTCTGTTTATACATTAATTTTTCATAACTTGTTACACTGGGTAGTCTACTGGGTAGATTTTTGTTTTTTCTCTTATTTCTTGGCTTAGTCAAAATGGTTGCTTTCTCTCTTCTTCTCCCTCCTCCTTGTTTTAAAACACTATTTCTGAATTTGTCCAATGTGGATTGTCAAATACAGGGCAAAGTATGTATTTTTTTAATGCTGGTTTACAAACTAATCTGTATGGATAGATTTTTCTCATGTAGAACTGTTGTCATCATCTGGGTGTTAGTCTATAGCAGAGTTTAAGATTTGGCAAATGAATAAAGGATAATATCTCCTACAGTCAGGGGATGGCTTTGTGTTTTGGGGTGTGCATGATACTGTGCACACAGTTTGACAGATGTAGGAGCAAGTTGTTCCTCTATTGCATGCAAGTGTTCATGCCTCTAAAGAGCCACCTGTAAAGCTCTTAATACGATGGCCCATTATCATACAAAAATAAAAGAAATTATCTGTATTGACAGAGCAAAGCAGTGTCAAAGAAAACTTTAATACAGACTTTTACAAATATGGATCACTCATCTTCTGCCATACAGAATGGTTCCACACACCCCCCACCCCCCAGGCTGATCTTTTCAGGTTCAGACTCTCTGAGGTTCTCAGCTGTCAAAACAGAACAGTTGATGGTTTCATAAGAGTTTGAAGGGAAGATGTCATATTTTAAATCGATGTGAATATAGGTGAAAGTTTTTAGTCTACTAGGAAAATCTTGTCCCTGCTGTGATGTTCTCAGGATTACATTTCTGTTATAAGTGATGTTTGCTTCTTTAGCCTTTGTGGTTTTTTTCCTTAAATATATATAACTTGCATTGTACTGTTTGTTTTTTTTTTAAAGCTGTGAGTGCTTCAATATTTGTTTTGTAATTCCATTTGCATTAAAGATACTATATAAATAAGCCTTAAATGTGTTTACATGGCATATGTGCATGAACTCAGAAATAACCAATTTCAAGCATCCTCTCCTTTCTTTCCTGTGATTAAAGATGTGGTAACCCAGTAGGAGTTTGTTCAGGTCTTTAAATACATGGTTTATCAGTTTAAAGGTAGGGATTATATCATATGCAGAAGTGTGCTTTGAGTCTTACATTAAGGGAAACAAATATGCAAACAAGAAAATATAAAAGAGAGAATTCTTGTGGCACCAATGTTTTGTCCTTGTTGGATTATGTGCAATAAAGTGTAAGAAATCAAATGTATAGTGACAGGGATGCAAATAATTATAGCTATAGAAGAACTAGGGCAGCCAGGAATAATAATTTTGAATTCTTCAGCTCAAAGGTGAGTCCATCTTTAAGAAGAGATTTAGCACTTGTTAATGCAGTTCTTAGCTGAGACATCAGTTCAGCAGTATTGTCTGAAATGTAAAAAGTGCAGCCATCCAGTTGTGTATGGTTTTGTCTATCTTAACTGGAATGTAAGAATATGGAATCACAAGACAGTCTTCAGAAAAAAAACTTGAATTTTCCTTTATATTTTTCAAAGATTTTTTTTTTTAGTGATTGAACCAACCCCCTTTAAGTACCCAAGTAATGAAATACTCTGGTGTGTCATGATTATACCCCCACTGAAAAGTGGAGCCATTACTGTTAGTGATTTAGCTGCAAATAGAAGACAAATGTGTTCAACTGTGTGCCTGTGTTTGCACATGGCAGGGTGAGAGGCAAGGCAGCATTTTATCAGCTGGCAGGAAAAACAATATTTTTGTTATCTTTATTTCCCTCCTCAGAAACTCTAATTATATATTTCATTTTTTATTTATTCATTTATATCTAGGGCGTGGATTCAGGATTTGTTCCCAGCGTTCATGATTTTGACAAGAAACTTACCGAGGCTGATGCTTATTTACAGATCCTGATAGACCAGCTGAAGGTATGGTAACTAACTGGTGTGTTTACTGTATTGGGAGTCTGCTTGTCAGTGTGGATTTCAAGGTCTGGTTGAAAGGAAGCTCAGCAGAGGGAGAGAGTCATATGCTATGCTTGGCACATGTACTGATAAATGTGGGATGCAGAGAGAGCTCATCTGGCCGAGCTGACTGTAAACTGGAGTAAACATACCTTTTTACATATGAAGTCTGCTGATTTTTATTTTCTCTCTCTCTCCATCTTAAGATGTTACATAAGTTCTAATTACTTCTGGAATAAAGTTTTACTAGAAGTATAAAAATTACAAGTTAGAATCTAAGGGGTGAAATAAGCTGAAAATGGCTTTCTCTTAGAATGGGTCTTGGGGTTGGTAAAATAGATTTAGAAAATTAGAGTAATTCAGATTTTATAGAATGGCTTAGAGTGGCTGAAGTATTCTTTTGTATATATAGCTTCATGAAAACAGCAGAGATGACTTAAACTTCATTTTAAAACACGATTAAATCATTGTCTTGCTCGTAGCATTTTAGAATTTATCTTGAGAAAATTTTGTCAGATAACATGTAACTACTGTCGCAGGTAGGTTCAGACTTTGTTGCAGGAGGGATAGGTAAACTGTTCTCTGTCCTTGAGTGAAAACACTCCATAAACATTTTATACAAGTACAGGTTTTTTTACACTTTGTACATATATTTTAAGAGTTGGTAGGAAGGTGAGGAACAAGGAGGTCATATCTCTCAGTACTCAGCTTATTGAGAAAAACAGTTTTTCCTGCTGCTTAGGACACTTTTTCCCATGACTCAGCAGGCTAAAATTGCTGGTAAGATAGCAGAACTGAAGCAGGTTTGGAAATTTTTTTCCCTGATAGAATGGGCAAGTATTGCATGTGGGATATTCAGCAAAAAATCAGCTGCAGGGGAGGGCAGAGAGCGGGGAGAGCACACCAACAAAAATGGAGGTGGGCAAAAGATGCAAACAGAATTCAAGGCTAAATTTGAAAGACTTGATGAGGAGTTGGCTCTGTCTCCTGCTCTGGAACCATCTAGCACGCTTCACCGAAGGAAGGTATTTCAGTCTTTACACCTTCTAGCTGTTATTTGCAGCCAACTAGTGGGAGGGGGTACAGGAATTAGTTAATAATGAAAGAAGGGTGAATTGAAGATGGACAGAGACAAAGACTACAGTCTTTTTTTAGAACCAGAAATCAGCCCTCAAGGGAAAGGGAACACACATGAGTAGGTTTTAGGCAGGAGGCCGAGTGAGGAACTGTAGTACACCTACTAAAAATTACAGCCTCTTTTCTCAGCAGGGGTGGATGTGATGAGCTTTTGAGCATTACCTTTAATCTTTTTTTTTTTTTTTTTTTTTTTTTTCCCCCCCTTGAACAAGATGTACTTAGTGGTTATTTGTATGGGTGCCATAAAGTGCTCTTTGGAGGCAACTTTTAACTGTTTCAGCTCCACTTGTGTTAAATACACATGAAAGCTCTTCAGTAAAATTTGGTTAAGTTTGCTTAGCTGTATCTATCACTCTCTTAAGAAAAAAAATAGAAGTCAGTGCTGGAAAATCACTACTTACCTTTGCAAAAGATGTGCTTACAAATCTTACATTATTTGAATCATCTACCTGAGTAAAAAGGTACCTGGAAGGGTTGAGGCTGTTTTGGAAAGCACTCTGTATGCTCCAAAGCACTCTATATGCTGAAATAAAAGAAAGGCAGTTTGAAGTGTTCTGATGAGTGTCACTTTTATCATTTAACCTGACCTGTTCAAACCATGGTAGAACCAGGAGCTGTGAAACTAGCCAGGATCTGAGATTTGGTCTCTTGCAGGGTGGGATAATGTGAGAAATCAGTTAAAAATTTGTTATATCACAAATGCTGTGAAGAAGTACTAGGCAAAACCATCTTTGGGTCATAATACTAAGATCATATAACTTAAGTACTTATTAAATGCTTTTGGCTTTGAAATTTGTTTCTGGCTGATATTATATGAAGAAAAAAAACCCAAACCCTCAAACAAAACAAACACTTGAAGTATTTTTACAAGTATCTTTCTCTTTTAGCTCTTTGATGAAAAACTCCAGAACTGCAAAGATGATGAACAGAGAAAAGCAAGTACATTTTGTCTTAAATATTGCTTATTTTGCTTTATCAGATGGTTTTGCACATCACTTTACTATAGTCCTTAGAAATTTTAAGTGCACTTCAAATCTGTCAAGTTGTCAAAATCACTTAAAGCAATTTGAATAACTGATAATATAATTCACTCAAGTGCTGTGTATTTTATTTTGCATCCCCTCCTATTCCATTTCATAGTCAAGTTTGTAGCTTAGAGTTCAATCACTACATTTAAGAAAGGCTAGCGTGCACCTTGGGTGCTGTGAGTCTGGCTTTAAGTAGCCTTCTGGTTTTGTATGTTAATTTGTAACCTTATGGTTTAAGGTAAGCCTTAAGGTTTACTAATGAGGAGTTGCTTTTGTTTTCAGCACATGCAGTAATTTCAGTATCATAATGATACATTTCATCCTTGTTCCCTCCCTCTCCTCCCATTTTCAGTTGTGAAAAACAAGCTGATGTTCTCCTGGTGTTTGGTTCCATTCTGAAAACAGTTTGATGCTTTCTGTGATTAGTCTACGTCTTTGTAATGGTTGTGACCTTTCATGTGTTATCCATCTTGTTTGATGTGTTATATGGCATCTTAGGGACTTCACAGGTCTTTCTGGATTTCTCTTAGATGTACAGGCTTATTTTAAATCAAACTTTGAAGTTCAAGCATCCTCTGTGTAAACTTATTTAGTCTGTAGACAACTGACCAAAGGAGCAAGATCTAGAGATTTTTGTATTTCTTCTTCTGTGTGTTTTATGGGGAAGAGTTCTCCTTCAATTTTGACCTCCCTCCAGATGCTACTTTGCAGATCAGGCAGTACTTGCTTTTTGCCCTGTGACAATGCTTCTAATCCCTGGAGACTTTCCACGTGTTGTACTGATTTCTTTCTTTATCTCTGCAAGATATCTATGGAACAGACAGATTGACTTTATAGAGAAAGCAGGAGGCTTGTTTAGAAGAGGTCAGCACTCACTGGTTTTAAATCTTGATGAGTGTTGCTATTACTATAGATTCCATTTATTCTCTATTAAAAATGAAAAAGACTTGGCAAAGCACTTTTTTGATCATGTCTCTTCCTGTACTACAGCAGCTAAGAGGTTTTTTGATTCTGTATTTAGCAGCATTCCTGTATGTTTATGGAAGTATGGTTCAGCTGTTGGACCATGAGCTGAGTGTAATGTCAAGGATACTTTCATCCAGCCCAGAGTTTTTTCCTCTGAGGAAACGAGATTTGGTTATTGGAGTGCTAATGTGCTTCCCAACTCACCGAGTGCTGTTTTCTGCAACTGTTTATGGCTAAGCATTTAAAGCCTGAGCTGGTGTTTTTGCAAGTGTACTGTGCATTGGATGAGCTGTTACAGGCTATTTGGTCTTTTGAAAATAACAGTATTAGGACATAAGTGTTCAGGGATGCTCCAAAATCTCTTAGATATCTTCTTTATGAGACAGTAAACTGCTGATCTTGGGAGAAGACAGTGCAGAGGTAGACTTGATGAATTTTGGAGACTGAATACTATTGTGATTATCAGGAATTCCCTGTTACATTGACATTCCTGGCAGAAGCACCACTAGCACCATAGAGTGGGATGATAGTTATAGTGTGCTTGCAACTGACAGTGCTGCCAGTTTTGCTGAATCTCCTGATGGAGTACAATGCATATGTCCCATTACGTAGGGAGGGAAGGAAGGTATGTGATCTGAGGGTACTGCTCTTTCAACGTGAGGATGAGGTAGGACTTTGCATTCTGACAGTGTTACCAATATGGTTGGTGTGAACTCAAAGTAAACTTTTCTGTTCAGCTTTGTGAAACAAATTTTGACCGTACACCTCGGGGAGAAGAAATCTGTAAGCATTCAGAAACATCAAAACAGCAGAGAGGTGTATTTGGCAGGTTGGAACAATGCTGACAAGATTATGGAGGGAAGTACAACCCGCTCAAGCTGTTTGGTTCACAACAAGTACTTGTTGTGAAGTAAATCTGAGGCTGAGCACATGGATTCAGCACTGTACCGATTCTGACCTCGAGTCAGCTACCCCTACATGTCTCTGCTGGATGAGCTGATCCCTCTGTAGTTGCATGATTGTTAAATGAGACAAAAATCACATTCAATGTAATAAAATTAGCTTTCTGTTGGCTCACCAGTGGCTTCATAAAAAATCAGATGCCAAGGAGGTGCAAGAAGCAGCAAGTGGATGGAGTAGTTTCAGCAGCCGCCTGCAATTTGATTAGATTAGATACAGCATGTGGCTGCATTCTGCACATGTAAGTCTGGAGGAAATTGAGGTTTCATTTGAAAATATGTGTATTCATTACCTAAGACTAGGGAAACTGTCTTTTACCTTCATCAGTTTTCAAAGAGTAGGGATGTTGAAGAGAGAAAATTGAGATAGCTTTTAGTAGTAAATGATATTATTTGATTTTATTTTTATTGGTAATTTTTTTTATCTTCAACTTATCGTTTTACCTGATTATGATTTGCCTTGCAATTTTGTATTTTCTAAATTATCTATATTACTTTAATGAAAGTTTAAACAAAAGATAAACAGAATAAAGTTAAAAGGTTTGTGGCAGCGTGTATATATAGCAGTGTAATTCCACACAACTGACAGTATTCCAGTTGTGTGCTCTGTTCTTGCAAGGCAGCCATACAGCACAAATGTGAAAAATACTGGATTAATGTGCACTGTTACTACTTCAATGGGCCAGCTCACAAAGAATTAATTTCCATAGAGGAAAAAGTTATGATTGTCTAATTTGTGGATAGGCCTTGGAAACCAGGTGTCCCAAGGTTTTCCTCTTCTCAGAGCTTCTGTGTGATTTTGGGCAGATCGCCCTTTTGTTTGTACTTGTGTGTAAGAATAACAGTGTCCTGGGCTGTTGTTGGGTAGGGGGAAACCAGTGTGACTGAATTACATTATATGGCCTGACTTAGCTTTTGGGTTTTCAGCAAAGATGGTATCAGTGAAGCACTGAGATATCAGTTTGTTTGGTGTGTAAATACTCTTAAACATGTTGGGGGGAAGAATAGCTAAAGAATAACCTACAGTTGGCTGTAAAGCTTTGAGACTGAGTGATTCATTTCAGCTGCATGATCTTTCATCTGACAAGATCTACATGTTTGGCTACATTGCCTTTTTCTACATTGGTACTAAAGAGCTCAGAACCTCACTGCCATCCCATTTAAAATGCTTTTTTTTCAATATGTGTTGATAAAAATTTGGACTGCAAGTATAGTAGAGACATGAAAAGCAAACAAAACCAAAGGAATTTTTAGCTGTTGCCATATTTCTCTGCTAGCAGGAGAAGTAAATTGAATATAACTTTGTATTATAACATTCCTGATTTCCTGGTTCAGCATGGTCCAGTCTTTTCGGTGGAAAAGGCTGAGGCTGGGTGCTCTTTGGCCACCTCTTGTCAATTAATCCTGAAGATGTGTAGCATCCTTTTGAATACTGTATAGAACAGAGTATAACTGAAAAAAATTTCCCCTGGTATTGGCTGGGAAGCCATCACTGCATTAATTTTCTTTTTAATTCACAAGCTGAGACTATTCATTCCTGTAGATTTACAGATACACGTTGCTCTCTTCCAACATAGAATTTGGCTTGCAATTGTGTGTGGGGGGAAAAGTTCCTTTACACACTTGGTTTATACAAGAATCAAAGAGCCTGTGACTCAAGTCACATGGGATACTCTTAAATCAAAATAAAGAGCTCTTGTAATTGAATGAGTAGAGGTTCAGTGCCGAGTCCAATTTAATAATTTTGCCTCTGCGCACAGACCCAAGGACAACAACAGGATGCATGGGCTTCTTAGATAGGTCATGCTGATGTGTAAAATGCCATGCAGATGCCTTTTGCATGCCTGAAGTGCAATTCCACACAGGAAATCTTTATAAACCAGTGTTTCTAGATAAAACTAAGTAGGCAGATTTCCAGATGTACTTTTACTGGAGGCTTAGAAAGAGCAGGAACATGTGTGCACTGTTATTTTCCATGGTGGGTTTTTTTATTAAACTGTGCTAAACTGCTTATGTTTATTATGCTGGAGTGATGCTAATTTGAAGTAATACTGATTGCTGAAAAGTGCCACCATTCTGTACACTATATAAGGATGCAAACTGAACTTAACATGAATCTTCATACTGCATTTCATTTTTGTTGATGTTATGCAAAACTGAAGTGTAGACCTTGATGGCTAAATATGTATAATGTTACTGCTCAGAAATTCCTAACCATGTCATCTTTAAGCTTTAATTATCACTTTGACTTCTGTCTTGTCAATTGCAAAATGAAAATTTGTGTCTACATACAGGAAAAAAAAAAATCTTTAACATGTTGGTGGCTTTTTTTTCCTCTCCCAATTTAAGATCAAAATACAGTGTTTGTACAGTATTCAGGTCAAACTAGATGTTGGAAATTCTGTCTTTAACCACACTATTTTGATTTTTTTTTTTTCTTTACAGAAAATTGAGAGTCTCAAAGAAACAACCAGTGTAAGTTTAATTATTATATCTATTATAAATAGATTCTGAAATTCACCTTATTTTCTTGGGAAAGCTTTAAAAACTTTTTGCAGAAAAGTGGGAATCTGTGTTAGGTCCAACAGTGTGATGGCAGAGGCAGCTTCGTTCTGTATTCAGATTTATGTCTAGCATCTTAGAATCATAAAATCATAGAATAGTTGAGGTTGGAAGGGACCTCTGAAGGTCTGTAGTCCAACCCTGTGCTCCAATAGCTAGAGCAGGTTGCCCAGGACCAAATCTAGTTGGGTTTTGAGTAACTCCAATAATGGAGGCTCTACAACCTGCCTGGGCAAGCTGTTCTGGTGTTTGATCATCCCTAGAGTTAAAAAAAAAAAAAGTACCTTCTTTTGTTTAAGGTGTATTTCCTGTATTTCAGCCTGTGGCCATTGCCCAGTCCTATCACTGGGCACCACTGGGAAGACTCTAGCTCCATTGTCTTTACATCCTGCCATCCCAATCAGATGTTGGTGCCCATTGATTAAGTCTCCCCTGAGCCTTATCTTCCCCAGATGAAACAAGCGCAGCTCTCTCAGCCTCTCTTCACAAGACTGCTTGCAGTGCTGAAAGTTTGAGCTGACCTCCATTTCACCCTGACAGCCTCTGTTGTGTGTGGCTTTTGGAAACTTCAGGTTTCTACTGCTGTGCTTTTGTCCCTGGAAATAGAAAAGAGGAAGGGAAAGTAGGGGTTCTACAGAAGTGACTGTCCCTTTAGTTCTCGCCCAATATTTCAGTTAATATTCTGTATAACTAATAAAAATACCTGTAAATACAAAATATGTAGGATAGTAATACAAGCTTTTTGTCTGATATTTTTGTTTTCCTAGAGCATGGTAGAATCAATAAAACACTGCATTGTGTTACTACAGATTGCTAAAGTAAGTATACTGTAAAGTTCTGAATTTTAATTATATAGCATTAATCTGTGAAAACAGCTGAAATCTAAAAGTACCTCCTGTCTGATCCAGGAGCTCTAGATACAAAATAATGGGATAAGTTGATTTATGCTGCTATTTTAATGATGTTATTTTTATGTTTCTGAAATACTGAGTTCCACAGCAGACAGTCCTGTTGATGTTTGTGGTAAAAGTCATGTTGATGACATTTGCTTTTCTTTTGAGATAAACTTTCTTTTGCAGAGTTTGCGCTTTGACTAAATAAGAACTTAAACATAAGGGTGGCAGAACAGAAACTTAAAGTTCTTCTTTCTGCTTCATTTAAGAATGTGACTAACAGATAGAAAAAAGGGAAAGTTGTGATGTTAAGAATCTAAGCTGGTTTGGCAAGGTTTTTGATAGGTCTGGGGTTCATGATGGTGTTGCAACTTCCATATTTAGGATGTGTTATTTTTGAGCTGCTGATTTGTGTCATGCAATCAAAGTGAAGGAAGATTAATTTATGGTATTTTCAGAATTTAAGGCTGTGAAATTCAAATTTCCTATCAGCATCTTAAAATTGCTGAAGAAAAGCTTTGTTAGATAACAAGCATATACAAAACTGAACATAATTTACAAGCTGTAGGGTACATTGAAATAGTTTTGTGCCACATGAATTCTAAAGCTAGAAGAGTCTTTACTTAACATACAGTGATACTATTTGAATCCTTCCCTGTAGTAATGATAGCAAGAAGAGCCTTGTCAGTATTTAATAATTTGCTGTTATTTAGTACTGAATATGAGTAAGAATTAGAATTGGTTTAGTACAGTGAAAGCAGCAGACTGTCAGAGAGAGATTAGATGGCAGGGGGTTAGTTTTCTTACAGCTGTATGTGACTTGCTGTATTGAAGTAGCTGTTGGAGAAACTGTACAGCAAATGACTCGCTCATTTTTTGCTGATTCCTATATAAACATATTTAATAGTTGTTATTTTCACAGAGCTTTAATTCCCATTAAATTTTGCTTTTCTTTTTTTTTTTTACATAAAGCAATTAACGAATCTGAAAGAACAGAATTGTAACCTGCTTTTCAGGTTCTTGATCAAAGCTGGTAGTAGTTGGTCGAGTTAGCTTTCTTGTTTCTGTTGATCATCAAATTCCATTTCTGCTATGGGTAAATTTATTGGGGGATAGGTGAATATGATTGCTTATCTCGCACTGATGCTAAGCCTATTTTGAAATGGTGAGGTGGCTTGCTGATAATGGATAAAACTGTAGAGGCAGTGGCAGTCATTTTTGACCAGGTTCAGTGGTTTACTTCTCCAGTTACCATATAAGCAGGTGGAATTTGGGTCCCCCAAAGATGCTGAGACTTGCTTTCTGTCACATTAAATCCGACCTTGAAATCCTGCATTCAGTACCAGTAATCAATAAGCAGTGTAAATAGATGGGTTTATCCATTAGGCATGAAGTTTTTGTGTCTATTTTTGCTAAACTGTATCTAAAGCTCTTGAAAATAAGGTAGCTTAAATGGGTGGCTTGTGCACAGCTAACTAGGAGAAGTTGATCTATATATAGTGAAAAATACCCCCAATAAATCTTCCTTCTATCTTAATAACCTTTATTCTACTTCATCTCTTCATCTTCCTTCTCTGTCTCTGTATTAGGCCATTATATTTGTTGACTACATGGCACTTCTGCTCCACCCCCCAATCCCTGCCCCCCTTCCAGAAACTGTTGGTATCCTGATTTCTTTCTGCTGTAGAAAATTTAAAACACGGGTTGGTTTTTTTTTTGTTTGTTTGTCTTTTACAGTTCTGTAAGTTGCATGTGTATGAAGCATTATCTATGTTAGAATGTATTGGTCTGACTGATAGCTTTCTGTTCTCCAGTATAGAACCTTTTAAGATTCTGCAGCCTTTTTTTCCAAAGCTGTAAGGCAAGTATCACTGCTGACTTACACTACTGAAAAGAAATCATATTAACACCACCCCTGCCCCCCCATTTTTACTTCTGCAGTGGTTTTCTCATTAGGAGAGACTTCAGAGTTACCTTCTGGTTGGTTGTGTGTTGACAATTGTATCACTTCTCCACATACTTGGAACATCTCTCTGTTTCAAACACACAGCCATTTATTACTTGGATGACTTTGGTACATTAAGGCAAACTTGGGTTTGGGTTTTTTTTTTTTTTTTTACTTGTGTGTTGAGATTTTTAGTGAACTCAAAGCAACCTGCGTTAGGACTTGGACAGTTAAATTTTCATTAAACTTGCTGGTAAATCAAGTGTGTGATGATGCTACTTGTACTTGAGGTGACCTAAGGCTTTTTCCAAAATAATGAAGAAAATAAATACCAGCTAAATAGAAATATGTTATAATACATACATCACTTACCAAAACCCAATCAAAATAAACCAAGTGAGATGGGTAGGTGGAGCATTTGGCTTGTGTTGTCCTCTTCGCATGTATGGCAGTTGAAGATGCCCAGCTTTGCTGCTGCGTGTGTAGTAAAACAGAGGTAATGGTCTGTCAGTGATTTGACAAATTAGTTTTAGAAATATATATGATATGTTTTATGAAGTAGCTTCTATAATTCAGATATTTAGTTTTGCATCTTTGCCTTCCCCTTTTCACTCCATCATTTCTGGTGAATCTTGCCTGCCTAGTTTTGTGGCATCTCTGCCTTCCTTACCTAACATAATACAGAAATTTTGTGTGTAAGGGGGGAAAAAAACCCCAAAGAACTCCAATGTTATTCTTTCTTCTTTGTACATTTGCAACCCAGTGGTGCTCATTGCCCTTAGTGTCAGTTTTGTCATGTAAAGCCTCACTTAAGTAACAACAGCTAGCAGACAAAATTTGTGCAGCCTGTTATGAACTATATAAGCTAAGGAAGAATGTAGAGAGTGTCAAAACCTATGTGCCAACTTTATTAATACAGCTTTTTTTTTTTTTTCCTTGTTTCATCTTAACTTTAACAACTGGAAATCTGGGGAAATGCTCTGCAGACAAGTCTTAAGGTTTACACTAAACAAAGTTACAGATACTGGTTAATAGGACTTTGCAGCAAAAGTGAAGTGATTTGGCTTAGTGATCAGGAGACTTTGTACTGTTGCTGGGACAGTGTTAAGACCACGTAAACTGTAGATTTGCATTAACTTGTCTGTTTGTATAATTTCCCCTGATGACAGTTTTATTCTGTGCATTGCCTGCTCTTTCACTTATGCTTCTAGGCAAAAAAACCCAAATCCTAGATCACAAATAATCTTAAAACCTTCTAAAATCTAGTGGAAACCAAAAAGCAAAAATTACAAACACTTTAACTTGAAAAGGTGCTTCTGCCCTGCCAAAGCAAAGTGTGCTTTTGAAAACTTGACCTGTATGCAAATTGCAGCTCTTCAGAAACTGAGAACTTAGGTCTTTTTGGTTTTCAGGGCCTCGCTGGTGCTGCAGACCGTGTTTTGGGGGGCTTTTAGCTATTTGGGAAGAACCTGTGTTGTTGAGTGTATTTGTATTCTGCAATGCAGAAAGGATATTTTAAAAATTGTTCAAACTTGTGCGGATGGATCCTTAGAAAACTAATCTTCAGAAGTGCAGTGACCATGTATAGAATTGTTTCTTCTAAGTTTAGCTCACATGATGAGGAACATTTTATGGCTGAAAATATAAACATTCCTGAGAAACTTGCTGTTCTCGCTTAACACAGAACTGATAAGTCATACAAGGTGGTTATGTTGATATTTTTAACATTTTTTCCTTAAGGACCAAAATAATGAGGAGAAGCACGCAGATGGACTTATAGTAAGTTTAAATCTAATCTTTATCTCCCTTTATTTCTGCAGAACATGTGAACAGAGACCTGAATTTCCACTCATTTTGCAACATAATTCTTCCTTTCTCTGATTTACTGCTTCAAGTGTCTTGTTAAAATTACTGTTGAGTCGTTAGCTTCTGATGTTGGCTAACACCCCTGCCTTCAGAAGACATAGTGATGGGTGATACACTCGGTGTCTTTAATGGCAGTGTTACGACTGCACGCTTAGATAAGAATCTGCCATGTGAACAGATGAAAGGGAAATTATTGGAATAGAAATAGTTTTGTGTTCAATCTGAAGTATCTGTATATGTGAAATAGATCGGCTGTCCGTGTGCTTCAAGTAGTTTGTCTTTCCTACAGTGCTGCTCATTTGACGCAAAGTTGTCTCATGTCTACTAAGCAATGTTTCTCCTGTACTATAACTTCTGCATTGTTAATGTCACTTCTGTCATCTTTCATCTCAGTCACATGTGACTTCTCTTTCTTTGTTCTCCTTTTGTCACTTGAGTACATTTCAGATACTTTTAATAGGAGATTGGTCTCAGTAAAACGTCACTCTAAAAATCATAGTGTGCTTTCATTACAGCTGACGGCAACTCCCAAGCTTTATTTGTCTTTCCATCGTATACAACGTTAGCAGGATGATTTTTCTGATATGAACTTTGGAGTAAAGTTGCGCATACAGATTTTGGTTTCATGCCTGTCATAAATGAGATGAGCAGTTACCCTGTGGATAGTCACCCTGTTCAGGCCTTAGTGGAATGAAATAGGGCACGTAACAGAGCCTGGAAAAGAGAAGCTACGCAGCTAGACACTGCCCCAGGCAGAGGCGGTACGCTCCTGAGATCTGCAACTTGGAAATTCCCTATAAGTGTTACAGCTTACTCCAGTTGTAAGCAATGCACGATTTGGTTAGCTGCTATTCTGATCATCTGTGGGCTGGCTTATTCTGGGGAGGAAAGAACCCAGCATTTCTGTACAAATACATTAATTGATACATCAGTGATTGTGAAGACTGGAATTTTGATGCTGTTGAGGCCAGCGTTAGCTTGGGCTAAAGGTCAGGATTTCACTTTAAGCTTAGGAATATGATCAATATTTGATACCATGGTGGGATGATGGTCTTGTTTCTGTGTGGTTGTTTTTAAGCTATTAAACTCAGAGTAGGAGACTTTCAGGTCTGCCTTCATCTGTTTCTAAACCATGAAGGCATGCCCCAGAATGTGTACAAGAAACTCCAGTTCATGTTCCAGTGTGGAGAATTCTTGAAGGCTGAGGTTACAGTCCTGGATAGTAAGTCAAAGTTACTTTGGTGGTGGTTTTTTGTTTTGTTTTTATCACACCAGTGTTTTTATCCTGTATATTATTAGTTTCCCTAAAAACCAGGGGAGGTAGAGACAGCAATAGCATCCTGTGTATCATAGGACCATCTTGATTTTTAAGTTTCTTAACTCTTAAAATGGGATTGTGATTTTTAAACTGTGAGATACGTGGGGCTGGGACCCGGCCATGCTGTGTGCTCAATTGCACAAGCAGTTGAAGTGGTGTGTAAGGGACATCAATTTATTCCAGCATATGGTGGAGTAACAGTGTATGTACTGGTTTATTCATCTGTATGCTAGTTAGTAACATCAACAAAGTTGTAGAAAGCCATTTTTATGCTATTTTTTTCTAAACTGGGGTTTCTAAAAAGATAATCAGGGAATGATAGTTTTGTTTTCAATTAAATACATCCTGTGCTATATAAAAAACCCCAATCTTTTCTGCTTCACTGGTTTTTTTTTGTGTGTGTCGGATGAAGTTCAGAATTAGTTAACCAGGAAAGGAGGCAAGAAAGAAGTTTTCTCCTGTAGGAAAATGGGAGGAAGAAGATTAAAATGACCCTATTTCTCTCAGTCTGCATGCAAATAGAAATTATAGACTAAAAGGAGGGAAGAACAGTTGGAGTCTGTCTTCTGTTTTAAATATTGATCTAAAAAGAGGATAGGAATACACATATGGATTAAATTTAAAGGCAAAGCTCATCTACCTTTATTAAAAGCAGAACTTTTAGTTTTTTTCAAGTAGAACTTGGTATTGCATGACCTTACTCTGCTTGATATTCTTCAACTTAAGCCCAGTAGCAAGATTTCCTAGAAAACTGAGGCAAAGATTTTCACAGCTCTGATGTAGATAAATGGGTTTAAATTGCAAAATGTTTGGAAAAGGGTTTTATGTGCCTTTGATCCAGTTAACAACCCAGAACAACAGAGAAGTTCTGCTTGTTGTTTATAAACATATATAACAAACAATGCTTAGATGATAACAAAGATTATTACAGGCCAGTGAAACAAGGCAAAATCATGCTAGTTTGGATTAAAAGACATTGCAATTTAGGTTTCTGAGAGGCTTGTTGTACAAAAGCCAAGAAAATGTACTGAAGTCAGTGACTTTTTTGAGTGTCAAGTTGAATTGGTGCTTCATTTTCAAAGTGCCCAACTTCATTAATTGATTGAAATGTCCTCTACTAGAGATGCACTGAAAACTGTCAGCTTGTGTTGGAAAGAGCTTTGGCAACAAAGCCACTTCATGGCTGTAAACATGCTGATGATTCTTCTTATAATTTATAGGCTGATTTACTATGGTCTGGACAAATTAATTAAAAAAAAAAAAAAGTTTTTAAAAATACAGATTACCTATCCTAATTTTTGCCAGATAATTTGTGTCTAACTTTACACTCTCTGCATGCAATATTCAGGACACTGGAAGGAATACCAGAAGCTAGAACTTGGCGTAAGAATTATTTATAGGACAATTCAAATCTGTAGCAAATTGGGTTTCATGTAAAATCCATGTAAAGAATTAAAATGTTGCCACTTTGAAAGTATTTCTCATGTCCTCAACTGTCAGTTCGTGTTTTACTTTCTCTCTCAGGAATTTGCTATCTTGCATTTGGGCATTTCTTATGCTCACAGTGTTCTTGCTGTATGTGCTTTATTTATTTATTTGTTTAAATCGAGAAAAAATGTGCTTTTCTTTCTTTACCTCAGAGCACTATAAACCCAGTTGACGCAGTCTATCAGCCCAGTCCTTTGGAGCAGTCGGTGATCAGCACAATGCCTTCCCAAGCGGTCATACCTCCAGGTAATGACATTACCAGAAAGAACCTCAGCAGAAATGCTCAGGAGCAGAGTGGGATGCAACTGCAGTCTAGATGGAGGGGCTGCAGAATGGGGCTGGCTGCTGCGTTAGGTGTGCAGCAGAGGAGCGCCCTGCACGTGGTGGTGCAGGGGAAGGAGCAGGAGGCATGGAGCTTCCTCAGCCACCTGCTAAATCTGCCTCCAGCTCAGTGGATGAGCTGATGTATTTTACTTGCTCCAAGTTACTAACTTACATCTCCAGTATACTTTCTTAAAATGAACAAAGCTGTAATTTTCAGAAAAGATAAATGCTTTCTAGCTAAACAACTGTGGTTTGTTAAATGCCATCTTTGCTTAATAATAATAAAAATAGCTAGGTAACGATGACAGAAACATGTTTTTCTCTCTGGGTGGCTTTTCTAGAAAAGGATCTAATTTTTGAAGGTGAGGTGAAATAATACAGAATCTTCTTCCAGATGAAAGTATAATTCTTAAATTTGAATTTTGGGTTTAACATATCAAAATATCCCCTAGAACCTGCTCAGTTGTGCAAGTCAGAGCAGCGACCCTCATCTTTGCCAGTGGGACCGGTAGTAGCGTCGCTCGGAAATCAGACTCCAACGCCAAATAGCACAGGTACAGCTCTGCCTGACTGTCTTGCTGAAGGACAGGAAACAAAACCTGAATATGTGCTGTCTGTTACCTAATAGAATTGGCTATTAAAACAGCATTGTATTGGCCCAAGTATTGCTTTTAATCAACACATTGCAGTGTTGTGTTAAAATCAGTTATTCTGCTCTTTCTTGCCCCCCCCCCACCCCAATACATAGGAGTAGGTAATAACCAACTTGATTGCTTGTCTCCACCATTGTAGTCTTGCAATAATTGGCACAAGAACTTTGCTGTTAATACATCGTATGGGGCTGATGGGTTTTTTAATTCAATGATTCCTTCCTCTGCCCCTTAAATAATGGCATTCATGGGGCTTTTTAAAACAACAGTAGATGGTTTGAACCAAGAGTTGCTGTGATATATATGAAATTGCTATAATTATGTGCTTATATTTGTATGTATGTTTTTATTGTCTGTGATTTTTAATGCTCTGTAGGAAGCGGGCAGTCAGCACCTAGCAGCAGTCTCACCTCTCCAAGCCATGTCAACCTTTCTCCAAATACAGTCCCAGATTTTTCTTACTCGAGCAGTGAGGATGAGTTCTATGATGCTGATGAATTCTATCAGAGCAGTTCTTCCCCAAAGCGATGTATGGAGTAAGTAGCTGAAAGCATAAAGCTCGTGCTGATAGAACTTTATCTACAAGGGCATGGCTCGTCTGCTTGGAGAAGTTAGTTATGTTAAATAAGGGAATAAACCACATTAAAAAAAAAACCCAAAACAGATCAAAACAAAACCCAAAAGGTGGGGGAGGCCAGAAAGCCTCTCTGTGTAATAGAGTAAGGTTACCCCCTCAGCACAGTTGTCTGAGAGGGATGTGGTTTCCTCCTCTGCTCCTTCCCACTCTGTCAGGTATATATGTTGACAAAACTCTGACATAAACCAAACTTGGGAAGCCAGGAGCTCAGAGGTCTCGTTTGAGACCATGGTGTATTTCACACACACTTGTTGCAGCTTTTGGTAAACAGCCAGTTCCCTCTCACATTTACTAAAATCAAGTTTTGAAGTTGATTGCCTTTCCCCAGAAATCTCTCTTTACTCTTCTTTTTTTTATGAATCAGAAAAAAATTATTTTAAGAGCAGCTGCACATTTCAAGGAGGAATTAGTCAGCTGTTTCATACCTTCAGGTGTTACTATCAGACTGCAGGCTTTCCCATTTGTTCAGCTGCAGTCCATTTTAAGTTCTCTGTGAATTAGCCTGCAGCACATACATTAATGTCTATTAGTCAGCTACTTATCTGTGAGTATCAAATGATAATAATTTGGTCTCGGTTACTTCATCGTGATTGTGAGATGTTGTTACTCCCCTTCAGTTCTTCAGGGTCGGCTGCAGTCCTGACTCGGAGCAGCACAGGCAGCAGCCTGAAACGTCCCGATACCACAGAGTCCCTCAATTCTTCCATATCTAATGGGACGAACGATGCTGGTAAGTGGGCTGTGTGAGCTTCAGTAAGGAGCTGTTGGTTGTTAATCTGTATGTGAACTGTGTCAATGTATATACAGTCATGTATATATAGACGAGGCACTTGTGGAAAATGGTTTGTCTACTGTTTCTTCACTAATGGGAGATTGTTGAATTGCAGTAATTAAACTTAGTTTTATAAATAAGAGCTTTTTGACAGCTAATGTATATGCTAATTAAATGCAGCTTGTCTTTGAAGTTTTTGAGAAAAACAAAAGCAATTTGATCTTTCTAGATCTCTTTGATCCTCCTGATGATCGAGATGATGATGGGGAAGGAGAATCAGTGGAAGAACATAAGAGTGTTATTATGCATCTATTGTCACAAGTTAGATTAGGAATGGATCTAACAAAGGTAAACTCGCCGATTGTTCCTGGGGAAGGGAGGGAGGGCAAACCCTGCATTCTGTGTAAATCAGTTCAATGTTAAAGTTATAATTTAAGTGTATATTTGTTCTCAGAGCTAGTTAAGCTGTAATCTCTAGCATGGTATTTTTTTAACTGGAGTTGTTACTGGGAGGGGAAAAATGAATGCAGAATATGTCCAGCTGCTCAAATCTGTTTGGGAAAATTGTTTGCTCTGGAAAGTAGCTGTTGTCTTTGAACCTGATCCTTGGAGTACCTGTAAAGCAGGGATAAGAGGAATGCTCCACACAGTAGTGATGTTTCTCCTGTCTTTAGCTTTCTAGAAATACCTACAAGATCCCAGTGTATGGTGACATTCAATAAGACAGAAATAAGAGGGAATTAGGCATATAGTGAAATGGGATCTTGTGAAGTAAGTTGGTTGTGTTTTTTAAAATGCCACATATTTGATTCATGTTGGTGTCTGTCTGAAGGTTGAATGTCTGAAGGTGCAGATCTTTCTAGGCAGCTTGGTTAAATTTAAACAAGTCATTCAGGATTGAAAAAGAGTAGGAGAGATCAATCCTATTGTTAGTTCCCTTAAGTGGATGACTTTAACTGTCCAGTCTGGAGCTCACAATGGGCGATAACAAGATAAACTTTAAACTTTTCTGGAGAAATAGCCTGCAGCTCACATCAAACTACAGAAGGTTTTTGGCAGTTCTGAACAGGAATCGATCAAAAATGTCTCTGTTTTGGGAACTCCTGGGATAGTTGAAAATTACTGATCTCAGGTTAAGCTGACAGGAAGCATCATGATCATGCATCTTGTCTGCATCACTTTGAAGACAACAGCAGCAATAACACTGCTCTCAACAGTCTGTAGCACACTGAAGCAGACAGCAGATCCACAGGAATGGAACCTACAAATGCTGTTGGGGAAGAAAAGTAGTAGGGAAGAGATTAACCCTCATCTTGATAAAGAGGCATGTGACTACATGGAATGAAATTTTGACTACAACTGGAAGTTGACAGGGTACATACAGATGAAGTTAAATAGTGTTACTGTAATTAAGAACAGCTTTTGATAAGCTCAGCCATGTAGTTGAATACGCGCTAAGTAGGATTAGAATATATGTAAGACAAGAGACAGTTCCTGTTAAATCTTTGGTTTTATAGAAGATGCCAACTGACCTGCATATGTCAGAACTCATTGGTAAGTTTGAGAACACAATGAGCTTAAGGGCACACAAAGCCTTGGGTGCTTCCTATGCTATTTACAGTGAGTACATAGAATGCTTTTGTGTAGGAGGTTAAAGTATCTTGATCTGTAAGAGTTGTTTTTCTTCACTCAGGTGGTTCTTCCAACTTTTATCCTGGAACGAAGGTCACTGTTGGAAATGTATGCTGACTTTTTTGCACATCCGGACTTATTTGTCAGGTATTTGATTTTTTAAAAGTAGAGCTGTAACTGGTTCTGATGTTCTTTATGGCCCTTGGGGGCTGCCAAAAGTAAGCTGGTACTTTTGAAGAGTATTGCTTGGGTTTTCATCTAAACTTGAAAAATAGTCAAAGCAGTGAAACTTCTAATTGTAAAACAAGCAGACATCCAAAAAGCTTTCCTGTATTTGAAGTACCTGCTTGTATTTCATTTTGCCTGTCCTCCTCTTCTCTCTTTTGACCCCTGTAGCATCAGTGACCAGAAGGATCCAAAGGAACGAATGGTTCAAGTGGTTAAATGGTACCTCTCAGCTTTTCATGCAGGAAGAAAAGGGTCAGTTGCTAAAAAGCCTTACAATCCCATCTTGGGTGAGATCTTCCGCTGTCACTGGGTGTTACCAGGCACTGAAGATGACACGGTTAGTTTCTTGTGGTATGTGTTTTGGTGCCTGGGATGCATGTGAGTAATTCCCAAAGCTTTATTAAATTACTGGCTGAAATGCCTTATGCTATGTTTAATGTAGCAAAATTGACAAACTATGGCAGTTTCTTCACTGATTTCCCCCTTTCCTTCCTCCTTTTCTTTGGGCAGAAGGTTAAAATACATTTAATAACAATATTTTAGCTATTTGTTCTTTAAAGAACAATTTGACATGGGGAAATTGTTCTCTTTTATTCCTGAATTCACAGCACTGGCTAGGAATTCCTTTCTTTCCAAAATTCTGATTTTATTTTTTTCTAATTTCTCTAAACCCTTGTCTCTTTAACAGTGGGGTTTCTTTTCCTCACTTGCAACCTAGAAAGCAGTGCAGGTTCTCAATATTTTTTTTCTCCAAATTTTCCTTTTTTTTTTTTTTTTTTTTTTAAGACTTCTTAAGTTTGGATTCTGAGCTTGGATAATGTTTTAGTTGTACGTTTGTGTCTGGCCACTGCTGTTCCTTTTGTACTTCATCAGAGTACATTTGGTGAAGTGAAGGACACAGTAACAGCAGTGCCACTCTTGGAATGTGAAATCATTTACCAATTTTCTCTTATTTGCCCAAGTTACAGTGAGACTCAAGGATTAATCAAACTTATGCCTGTGAACCAGTCAACAGTGTCCCACTGATTCTAGAGAAAAGCTCTAGCATTTGGGACTTTCAGTGCAGCCTGCTGTGGGTTGTGGCTTGGTTTTTTCTCTTTGTGTGTGTTTGGTTGGTTGGTTTTTGGAGTGTTTTTTGTCGTTGTTCTTGGACTATTATTTTTTTAACACTTCATTTAGGTTTCTCTTACCTTGGGAAGCTGCAAATGATGATGGGGAAGTGCTGTTGTAAGATACTTCATGTAGCCTCAATGTAGGATCTCTAAATGTGATTGTTTAAATATCAAACATGTGTTTTTCCCATTTTAATTTGCTTCTCCTCATGACACACAACACTCCCCACCCTCCTGTTTTGGTTTACTCAAATCTTTCTCTTTTTTTCTGAGGAGAATGTCTGGACTCCTGTTTTCTGGCCTAAAGACAATATTGTATTTGTGCTTCCCTTGCTTTTACTGATGAATTACAGTTTCCATGATTTGCCACGGGAAATTAATGCTGGTTTATGGTTTTGGTGATGATTATTAATATGCATCTTGGACTTGAAGCAAAAGGGAAAACTGTTTCTGCTACCCATTTCTTACTAGTTAATGAGGAATTAAGTGGATTTCAGTATTACTTTGTAATTGGGTTTATCCATGACTCTTTCGGGTTAACTGTTGTATTTGAGGCCACCTCCCCAAATACACTTATATTTAAAAACAAGAGAGTAGAAGCTGCATGTTCTCTAGAAAGCATCATAGTTTCAGGAGTAGGGAGTTACTCCCCATCAAATTGACATTCTGGCAAATATGTTAAAATCACCGCAATACATTTTTAGAAGCCTCTAAACATGGAAGTAACTTCTCTTGAAAGCATCTGGTGTTTTGTAAACAGTGCCAGTGATGAAAATCCTTTCTCCTCTCATACAGGAGCCAGTTTCAGAAGGACCAGTTCCTTGGGTCAGTAAAAGCAACGTAACATTTGTGGCAGAGCAGGTCTCTCATCATCCCCCAAGTAAGTTGACAGTAACATTGCTAATAGAGGTGGCATCTGGATGGGAGCGATGGTAAAGTCAGCTCTCGGTTTAAATGTTGGATTTGTATTTTATTTCCACATTTAAAAGCTGAAAGTTCTCTCTATAAACTGTTTGTGTGAGAAATTGCAAAGCCTGTTGTCACATAACTGTGAAGCATTTTGTGATTATTTCCTGATGAATGAATTTGGGAACAATAGTATTGAAGTCTTGTGCTACCATTTTTAATACCTTTTTCTTCAGTTTCAGCTTTTTATGCAGAATGTTTTAGCAAGAGGATACAGTTCAATGCTCACATATGGACCAAGTCAAAATTCTTAGGAATGTCCATTGGGGTTCATAACATAGGGCAAGGTAGGTGTCTATAAATTTAACCAGGTTAATTGGTAAATTCACATTCAGCAACTAGTTTTTGCAAAAATTATTTAATGTTATCCTAATAAACATCAGGAATGTTTGATTTCATGTAATTTGAGTTTATATATCTAGGAAATAATGGTCCCTTCTACAGACTTCATGTACTGCAGTTACTGAGGTTCTTGTTTTTCATGTAAAGGCAACTGTCCCTGCCTTCTCTAGCCACTAGGAATTAAAGCTCTTCGCCTTTCCTTTGTATGATACCTGGTTCTAGTGAGTTATTTCAGGAGATAATTATGAAGAGTTTTGTAGAGGTTTTGCTGGAGCTTTTTAAAAAGCTCTCTATTTTTCTTTTGATAGGGTGTGTCACATGCCTAGATTATGATGAACATTATATTTTGACCTTTCCTAATGGTTATGGAAGGTAAGTAAATGCTCTGATATTTTCATTTTTAGTGCCTTGTAATAGTTAATGCTTAGTATTTCAGTTAAATGGATGTGTATATTTATAACCTTTTGTAATTGCAGGTCTATTCTCACTGTGCCCTGGATAGAACTTGGTGGGGAATGCAGTATTAACTGCTCAAAGACAGGTTACAATGCTTCCATTGTCTTCCACACAAAACCATTTTATGGAGGAAAGAAGCACAGAATTACTGCTGAAATTTTGTAAGTATGGGTTTTTTTCAGTCTCAGTTTTTCTCTACTTAAATTCTGACAGTGTTTTTTCAAGACAGCCACGAGTATAAAATACAGAAACAGCTACACCCAGTAACTTTGCCTGTGCTTACCTGTCACAGGATGCTGTTTCATAGGCAAGATTTGTGAGAAGAAACCTGCACAGCCTGTGTCCAACCTTGGCCTGCTCCAGAATGGTCTCAGCTGTTGCCAAAAGGAATTTAAATTTTCACTCCTGAATTATCTGAGCAGTGAATTCAGATTCTCCTCCTGTTTGGAGATTACTGTAACGTCAGTAAGTGATGCTGACAAAACAAGGTCCATAACTTGCTTTTCAATCACTTTGACACACGTTGATCGATGTCATTCGTGAACTGGTGGTGGTATTTCCTGGTAGTCTGAGGAAGAACCTTTAAATTTGTGAAACCTTCTTAAACTTACCACTCTAGTTACAAGCTTTGAAAGGGGTTTAGTTTTTCTAAACTCTAAAGGCAGATACAGCCCTAGGGCAGGGCCTGTTTTGTGCTGGAACAGCTCTTCCCTTTAAGGTTTATACCCTTGAACTAATTAACGCAAAACTTCCCACTTGTAAACAGAACCCTCATTGTCCTTGTGATGGTGATGGACAAGGATGGAGTAGGGTAAAGGTTTGATCCTTTAGGGCCTTTCAGCTCCTGTAATACAACTGCAAAATGACTGTTTCTTTCTCTCTAGTTCTCCTAATGACAAGAAACCCTTCTGCTCCATTGAAGGAGAATGGAATGGTGTCATGTATGCAAAATACACAACAGGGGTAAAGCAGCTTATTTTCTTTTGATCAGAAATGGAAGACTGTACTTAAAAGTTCTGGATATTTTTGTTGTTGGGAATTCCTATGAAGCTGCCCAAAAGATAACAAAAATGATTAATTTAGGAGACAAGTTCTGAATTTATTCTGAAGATAATCTGAGTTTTAGAGTGAGAAAAGACTCTAAAGAATTTTTTTTATAAAAATCTATTTCCTGACAACCAGTGTACTAAGGTGTGAGGGTACCTAAGTATGAAGTCTATATAAAGAACTGATTTTTTTTTTTAATTTTTTTCCATCCCTTTCCAGGAGAATACTGTCTTTATAGATACCAAGAAAATGCCTACAATTAAGAAGAAGGTAAGGAAATTGGAGGACCAAGACGACTTTGAGTCTCGCTGGTAAGGACTTCAGTTAAATGGGCTAATTAAGAGGGTGGTCTCTCTTTCTTGCTTGGACTCCAAGTTTCCAGCACAGAGTATGGCTCAGGGCACACTTAATGCATTCACTGCACAGCCAACTTTGCTCTTCATGAGCCTTTGCTGCAGCACAGAGCCAAGCTACAAGCATTTTGTGGGTTTAAGGGGGAAGAGGAGACCTGTAGTACTTGGTCACATCCTCCTGTGCACCAAATGTTCCAGGGAGGTCCAGAGAGCTTCACTACACCCTCCCCACTCCTGGCAAGAGACAGTGCAGGTGTGGTTAAATATATATTGTGGGGGTTTTTTTCTGCTACTGTAATGAAGGGAGACCTACCTTCATTCAAATATTGATGACTAATAGCCAGTACTATGTTTCTACACCTTTGTAGCACGTGGTTTCTATAAAGCAGTCTCCACTCATATTTCTTTTTCAAGCTTATGGAAAGATGTAACCTACAACTTAAAAATTAGAGACATCGATGCAGCCACAGCTGCAAAGCACGCGCTTGAGGAACGACAACGAGCTGAAGCCAGAGCCAGAAAGGAGAATGAGACCTCATGGGAAACAAGGGTGAGCTTTATTTACACTGTTCAAATAAACACCCTCTAAGCTGTAGCGTTCGTTCCTTTCCCACTGTGTCGAAAAAAGCTTATGTCTGATGATTCCCTTTTCCCTAGTTATTCCATGAAGATGGGGAATGCTGGGTGTACGATGAGCCGCTATTGAAACGACTTGCTGCCAGTAAACATTAAGTGGGTTTAAACCCAGAAAACATTCAAGCCTTGGTTTAGCAAAGTTTACATCTGATACCAAGAGAGTCATCAGTAATCACGTACGTACCGTTCGGAGAACCTGCCCCCTCCAGCTGCAGTGGTTCCTATCTCAGGGATACTGGACTTACTGATGCAGATAAGCAATTAAATGAAACAAGCACCGTCTTGGCTGTGCAGTAACTTCTACTGGACTGCACTATACTGGTGGTGTATTCAGGCTTCAAAGGCAGGCTCTTGCAGCCCTGTTACTGATGCTCTAAAGCATGGCGAGCCAGGGCCGTGAAGCATACACACTGTACAACCACTGTGAAGGCCACAGCCTTGGTATCAGTTGCATAATATTCCTGGGTCCTGCGTATTTAAAAATCCAGAAACAAAATGCAAGACATCATTTAAATCTAGCTACTGTTTGCAATGTGTAAATATGAGGATTCCTTTGATGGGACAATTTGTTAGAAAATGCTACTTAAATGTTATCTTCCACCTGTATGATAATCAAATCTTTTGGCATTTCAGTGTCTTGCCCAAAATAACTTTGTTATTTTGAGATTAAAATGTAACCATAGATAATTCTACTCGATGCATCTTAAAGCTTCATAAAATAGATTTTTCAAACTTCTCTTATGGACTTTTTATTTATTTCATAATAAACCTTTGCAGCAAGACTTTTTTTCAGCTGAGTGATGATCAATTGTTTTATGTGAAATGTATTCATATTAATTTTTCCCTACTGTAACCCTTGCAGCTAAACCTACTTCTTAAAGTAGTTAATGAACTGGCAAAAGGAGCAGAATTTGCAGCAACCATAGCAGATTTCTTTTCCCTGGAATCTACATCCAGCCTTGCTTCAGCAGAGCAATCTCCAGCATTTCAGGAATCTTCACATTTCTGTGCTTTTACTTGAAGTTCAGTAATGATTAAAGTAAGTAGCTAGATGTAGCAATCAAACATTTTTTCTTCCCCCAGTTAAATCTAGCTTTCATTCGATTTCATCTCCATTTTGCCTATGTTGCACATACAGAAAAACAATAAAAAGCAGTGTAAGACTGAAGCCTCAGGGTTCCCCCCAGCTCTAACTCCAGGAGCTGCTGTCTTTGAGGAGCTGTAACTGCTATTAATCAACTGCTACAGCACTGCAGGAGTGATGCCCAAGACAGCGTGAACAGAAAGGCACAGCCCCCCCTCAGCCAGCCCCCCAGAGACCCCCAACTCACCATCTTTCTGGGTGGGGGGGGGAACTTCCCCTTTGCTCCAGCTAGAACTGAGGGCTGTGCCTGTTCTTAATGAACTTGGGCCATTCATGGGCAGGGCTGGGTGAGGACAGCTTCCTCAGAGCAGACACCTTCCTCCCAGCTAATGCTACAGCCCTGTTTTAATAAGAATAGTTTTGCACTGTTTACCTTGCAGAAAGCACCTGTATTACACATCACTGCGGGGCGAGACGTCATTTTTATTTTAATATTTTATGGTAAGGGAGAACATTCAGAGTTGATGTGTAAGCTTTGATGTCCTTGATGGAAGTAACGTTAGTCATCAGAGAAGATGGGGGCAAGAAAATAAGATGAGGTATTTCACCAGATGAAGAATTCTGTACTTCTGAGGCAGCCGTACCCTCTGAGTCCCCTTCGTGTTTTCCATATCCAACCACCTGGAAAAAAAGTCACCAAAAAGCTCTAAGCTCCTATAATTTGGATCTCATTCAATGTTCATCTGCCCTGACAAGTAAATGCAGATGCTTAAATGCAATTCAAACAACTATAATAATTAGAAATGTAGAAAGTAGGAACAGTGCTGTGGATAACCACCAACTGGAAAGTGAGATTACAGAGCTCTTCGGCCACACCCCGACTGGGCTCTCGGAGGTTATTGCAAAGTTTGGCATTTCAGAAGTTGGCAAGATGGAGCTCAAACACTCACGTGCACACTGAGCACTTTCCTCTCGTTCCTTCTGTGAGCTTGGAACCAGGTGACCAGGTCTGATTTTGTAACAGACTTCAGAGCTTCAATCTGAAACCCACAGGAAAGAGGTTTAAGTAGCACAGTGGTGAGTCAAGAAATTTTAAACATAAAACCAGTTTTTCTACAAAGTATATTCCCTTAGACAAAAAGCACCTTTTTAAAATAGCAATTAGTTTTATAATTGGTCTGTCACTAGTAGCATAAATCCCCTTCTTTTGCAGTAGTTTTAAATGCAAAGCTATAAATACTCTGTGCAAGTGTTAAGGAGAGACCACCAACCTCCCGGGCAAGCCTGTCAAAGAGATACTGCTGTGTCACAACTTCATTCCAGTTCCTGTCTACTTCTTCTCCAAGATGGGAGTCCTCACATTCTTTAAGTTTTATCAAAGCTGTAACCTACATTTGAAAAAGACAAAATGATTTGTTTCAAAGGGTTTTAAAATGAACCTTAATCTACTCTCATGTTCACTGAAGTTTACATTCTATTACATTGAAAGCAATCCACTGCCTTGTTAAACCTAACTGGAGATGGCCAGAGAGGAAACGTTTACAGCAAATGACTGCAGAGCAGGATTTAAAAAGTGAGTCTTCTGTCCAGAAAAATCTCCAAAATACACCAGGTAAGTGTAACAAAAGCCTCCAATTTAGATGTCATTTAGCAGTTCAAGGAAGATCTTTTTCAAGATTCAAGTTTTACCTGGGTGCTAAAAGCATCTTCAGTTAAATGCTTGATTTTCTCTTCAAAGCAAGAAAGAAACTCCTCTATTTTCTCATCAACCAACTCAGAACTAGAAGAGAGTTAAATAATTCAATCACGAAAAAGGAAAAAACAACACTGAGGTAATGTAGCAGAAGAGCACTCAAAGGACAAGGGAATGTTTGAGATGGGCTCCACAAACACCAACTTTCCTCTCTTCCCTGGTATCAGGGTATAAAACCACTGCACTGATTTTCAGCTGTATTATTGCTCAAAGCCAGGGACCACAGATAACCAAGCAGGGAGGGGAGTCGCTGCTGCGATGCTGTGAGGGGCCCAACAGCAGCACGTGCTGGAGCCCTGCAGCCCTGAGCCCTGCACAAGAATAGTTATGGGCTAGTGATTAACACAAGAAGAAAGAAAACCAATTGGATGTGACAGATCTGAAACATTAAAACCTTCACAGATGACACAGATCTCAGTAAAATAGAAGTGTCATCAAAATGTAAAGGTTCAAGGCAGCAGAACTCTGCGCTAGTTAAGCTTTCACTGACATTATTATTTTTCATAAGTTCCATATTTCTCACATAACCCTTCAACTTTGGCAGGTCAAATACCTGTAATTAGCCCCAGCTTTGAATGAACCCATATTGTTATGTCTGCTGAAAGTGAGCCAGAAGAACAGCTCTACAGGATTGACGTGGTGACAGCCTGAGCTCTCCTGGCAGAGTATCTTCCAAAGGGCAGGGGGCTGTTTTACAGTCTTTGGATTACTTTTCTCCGTTCAAGTCAGGCCTGCTGCAGTGTTAAGAAGCTTAAGGCTATTGCTTTATTTAGGTGTTGTTTTTCACTCACAGTGCTGCAGCTGTCAGCAGTGTCACAAAGCTGAGGCCAGGATGACTCTTTTGACATACCCTTTGGGTTCACAGGAAAAAAGAAAAACAACCCAACTCTCCATAGCCAGAAACAGGAGAGCAGGCATCAAAAAGCTCATCTGTGACCTGATCAACTAATCAAAAAGATAAAGTAAAACTCTCTCAGTAATAATTCTTCAGCTGGATATTGTGTAAATCCAACCCTTACACAAAATACAACATAAAAACATGGGCACATATTTAGTTTGATCCCTCACTATTTCCCCTGAGGCTGAATATGTGCAAGGTTCCCTGGCCCCCTTGTTAAGCTTGACTTTTCTAAAACCAGCTGCCATGAATTTCTGGTGCTGGAGTCCCTGCCGAGACAACAGCACCAAGAGCTGCCATTTACAGAGCTGCTTTGCACAGCAAAAATACAACCAGGAAAGGGCCAGCTGATGCCACAACTCCAGGCTGGCAGACCCCGACACCTCCTCGAGCAGGGCTGCTCTGCAGCAGCCTGGCCCTGGTGATGACCAGGACCCAGGGAGGAGCACTTACTTGTATTTAGTTGCCTGGGTTGCTACTGTGACTGAGAAGCCAAGAATCCCAGAAGTGTTCCTGCAGGTGGGGTACACGTGGTAGCTTTAAAAAAGAGGGGAGGGGAACAGTAACATTATTCCACAAGCACAACTGAATTTTAATTTACAGGACACGTAATAAAGGTTGGTGCTTTAGGAAAATTGCAGCTCTAGCTCCTGGGTTATCTCCTGCAGGACTGCGCTTCAGTGTTTTCTCATTTTTAGGAAATCCTTTTAATCCTGGCAAAGTATTTGTGTTCCTGCAAACTTAATTCAAATGGTGAAAGACCCAGAACTGTGAAAAGCTTGTTCCAGTTTCCTGAGGTAGAAGGGTGTCTCCAAGGGAGGCTGCTACGCACCACGGGGTCACCGTGAAAACAGCCTGAGGAAGGGGAAGCTGATTTAGAAGTGGAAGGAACAACTTGATGCTGAGTAATGCCAAGTGAACACACTGATATTAAATACAATTCTTACAGGGCTCTAAAGCAACCTGGCTGCAGCTTGTAGTGAGGGCTGCTCTTGGTTCTCATGTGGTTATGTTGCTGTTTCTGTTACAGCAATAGAGGAATCTGCCACCGTGCAGGAAGGGTTTCCAAAGTGACAATACTAGGGAACAGCCAAGGCAGGTGTGCAAGAGCCATCCTCCACTGTGAACTCACCCCAGGGTCTGCTTGGTCCTCAGGAAGTCAAAGCATGGCTCTTCCATGTGCATCTGCAAGGGAGCACAAACACATTAGAGCAGAAGCATTGCTCCTCTGCAGCCACCCCTCGGGCTCCACACGGAAACGGGATCACAACTGAAAACAGCCCAGGTGCCACCTTTCCAACTACACCCACTGGATTAGAGGTCTCTGGGTCCCAAAGGTCTTCTAGATCAGTAGCTAAGAGAACAGTCTTCCATACTGCCCCTCAGTGCAGCAGCTGGGCAATCCCATCCCAAACACAAGTTGAATCAGCCCGAGCAATAGGTACCTACTGTCCCCTCTGTGCCATCTAGCCCCATGGCCTTGCCCATGGCTTTGCCTTAGCTCCAAGCACTGGTCTCAGGGAAGACACACTAACGACTTGGGAGACACAAACACTGACTTACCACAAGCAGCTCCATAAGGGTATATTCCCTTAGGTTCCTGGCACCAGACTAGAAAGAAAATTAAGAATTTAGGATTATTTTGTGGAGTTAAATGCTACAGTTCAGGCCAAGGTGACAGCTGTGGCACACAGCTCAGCCTGGACTGCAGCAATAAATTACAATCCACAGTAGGGACAGCTGGAAAGTTACGATGTTTTGTGGAGGCCTCAATATGGCCTTCAGAGGAGAAGGGAAGGGCTCAGCCCAGGACGATGAGGTCAATGGTGAAGGCAGCAGGAAATCACCAAGGCACAAACCCAGCTACTAGCACAGGCTGGGAGGAGATGCCACCAGTTTCAGGGAGCCCCACATGCTGCAAGAGCCCGCCAGGGTTTAGCCTCCTAGGCCAAGGGCGGGCACTCAGAGGAAGTTTCAGTGCATCCTCTGGAACATCCCTGTGCAGAGACTGCTCTCAAAGCTGTGACAGAAATACAACTGCAGCACCAGCAGCTACCAGAGAATAAATAGGCCAGTACATAGCAAGCTAACGCGTTACCTGGTAATACACTGTCACTTCTGAGTTGGCATCACCTTTGTTGAGCGTTTTCACCTTGCAGAGCAGATGTGTATTTGGCAAATCCACCACCCGGAACTGAACAGGGCAGGGATGGGCCAGGGGAGCAAACTGGAGCTTTCTGAAGGCAGCACAGACAGCAAAGTGTCAAACACCTGCTCACACCTTAGCCAGAGCCAGTACAACACCCAGGCACTTACACACTCAGCCTGACATTATTCTCCCCTTCCCCACATGAGACCAATGTCCTGCTTGAACTGCCACGATGAAAGGTCACCTCCCACCAACACCAGCAGCACTGTACCCAGGAGGAGAGAAGGGAATTCCTGCATTGCTCCCTCCCTGGCCTCTTCCTCCAGAAAAAGAATATGAACTTGATTATAGTTTCCACATAACGAGCGGTGCAAGAGCCAAGAGATACTCACTGAACAACGTAATTCAGAAAATCCTTTGCTTCCTAGGAGAGAAAGCATAAATCAACATTTTATTTAGAAGAGAATTATTTATTACCCCAATTCACAACCACACAGCCCAGTTGCATTGCTTGAGAGTGTCTCCCTGAGCAAAGAACAGATGAGCTCTGTTGAGACACCTCCATCCCAGCCCCCTCGCCTTACCACAGGTCCCCCTGGACAGCCCTGCACCAAGCTGCAAAGCAAGCAGAGTCTTCAGGCAGTTCCCTGCACTCTTAACTTCTCCAGAATGAGAATGAAGAAGCCAGAGAGTAGCATCAGCCACCACAACAGCAAAGGTCACACACAACACAAAAGCAAAGGCCACGCTCTTAAGCTGGAGCTCTGGGAAGGAAACTTCTGGGCTTAAGTGGAAGAAATGTGAGGAAGAGAAACAGTAAAACTGATGGAGTCGCAAGGCTGCAAGTACCACACCAGGAAGGGAGCTCAGCTCACAGAGGCTGTGGCAATAAAAGCATTTTGAATGAAGGTTCTTAGCAAATCACAGTTAGATTCTCAGACCTCCTCCTGTTCCACAGCGCAGGAGGGGACAGCTGACATTACACAGAGCTCACCTCCCAGAGGACACCAGCACATTTACTTTAGAAGGCTTTAAACTGATTGAGGACAAACACCACCAAGACAAATTTCTTGGCACAAATGATAACCATAGAAGGTTTCTCTCCCCTGCTACACACAGGCACTCAGCAACACGGGGTACGCGGAGCGCAGCCCCCTTACAGCTCTGGCTTAACACGCCCGACAGGACTATGTGTGACCTAGTCCCAGGGCAGGAGTCTTCCATGAACATTGCAGATGAATGCCAAGACTGAAAATGACTGGACCTTAGTGAGGTTTGATCAAACCACACAGGCAATCAAATTACCAGAATAAATGTACTTTAAGAGAAGCCACCACCGTGGAAATTTTCAATATCCAATATCTCGATACACCAAACAACGGTGGCAACCCGGGAATATTTCTACCACATTTTTCCCTCTCTGCAGTTTAAATCCAAATTCCTAGAAATTTCTGTTCAAACTGGCAACTATGGACTCCCCAGTGGCTTATTCAGATGAGTGGTCCTGAGTTGTCAGAGGTAAAGCTGCCCTGTACCAGTGAGCCTCCAGACTGCCCGTATATAGAAGAGGCAAGTGAGTGCTGGACTTGCTACTGTGTTAAAGAACGTATTAAGAACAAGTCTGAGTGCATGACATCATCTAAGCTGTACTTACTCTGCTCGTGAAGTTTCCTTGTACGAGACCCTCTACGAAGAGCTGTGATTTGAAAGCCTTAACAAAGGACGACAGAGACTCGATGGAAAGGCCATTCATCAGCGTCTGGTATTTATCTATCATGGACCACCTGCCGTGTTCTAAAATCAGGAGACGCACATCCCTGCAGTGCAAGAACAAAACCCCAGGCTGTCGAGAGCTGTTTCATGTATGAGATCCCTTTTCTGACTCGGGGTCCCCAGGAGCATTGCCATGGGCTGACTCTGCCCTCCCTCAGCACCTGCTGTTGGCCCAGGTTGCTTCAGAACAGCAGCTACCTGGATGTCCAACCTGACCCATGCTTGATATGCTGTTTGCAGAGCTGCTTGAGCTCTCTAGGCTACAAGCAAACCCTGGAACAGGCCTCTATGAGCACAGAGCAGCAATTCCTGAGCTCTTCAGCTCAATCTCTGCACTTGCTGTTCAGACAGGCAGTTGTTGCCCTCCCCCAGAACTTACTTGGCCAGAGTCTCAGGTTTGATGAGGATGTTGAAGTATGTTTTCTTCAGCTGCTCTGTTATCATTTCAAAAACTGCTGGAGTAAAGTTGAAGTCAGACAAGTAATCAATGATGAGCTGAAATAGAAGCTGTAAAGAAAACAGTTTTAAGCACAGGGTTGGCTTTTTTATTAAAAAAAATAGTAAAGAACCAATTTAACCTTAATTCTATAAAACAGTTAAAAAAAGCTTCATTATTTGGTCAACATAAGAGACACACATTGTTATGCAAGCACATTCCTCAGCTATTAGATGTTCTTCATCAAACAATTCTACACCAAACTACAGTCAGTTCAAAAGGACTGCACTTTTAGAAAGTCACACATTCTACTGAAGCAAACCTAACCTGTCAGCCCAACATTTCTGTTCTAGATATTCCAGTCTTTCTTTTTACAGATGACCTGCACAGTGACATCACAACACAGCAGCATTCATCGCTAAAAAAGAAATATTCAGATCATGCTATTTGCATCTCTGGCTTTTTTCATTAAATTTCACATTAATAAGTCTGACAGATGATTGACAGCCTTGTTAAAGCTCCAGTCAATGGAAGTCTAAGGCAGCTTGGAGATTCTCTCCTCTTTAACCAGTGTCCTTTCTGTGCTCGCCATGTCTTATGTGGCCAGCATTTAGACAAGGGGAACAAGGACCCCCCCCAAGCCTCAGAAGGGAAGCTCTTAGCAACCCAACAAAGAAAAACTGCACCCAAAAATGAGTATGTTCAGAAGCTGTAACCCCAAAGTCATATTGTAACCACAGCCTATTTTCAGACACACCTCTCCAGACAGCATGGAAATAGCCTTAGCTATAGGTGGAGAGACATGAGCACTCCATATGGACATGGGAGATTCATAGCTCTTTTGAAATTTGAAGCTGTTAAAGTCTTAATAGGAGATACAGTTATTAATTAAAGGAAGATTTCTCTTAAGTCAGCCTAAGGCCAGAGTTTGGCTAAGTGAATACAACTACATCTTTATACACATAAGCACATGAAAAAGCTTTTACTGCATTACCCTGTAGCTGAACAGACACACAAATTTTCCTATTTAAAATACCCCATCTATACATTCAAAGCTCCAGCCAGCCTGGGCTCCAGCTGCTAGGAGAAAAAGCACGTACACTGGAAAGCAGCATACACAAAAGCACTGAGAAGATCAGCAGTACTTACAGGTAGTTTATGATTGAATCCTTTCACTCGAATGACTAAGCCATGCTCTCCTGCTACCAGCTTGTATTCCAACTGTGCAACATCTGCTTCATAAGCTGGTTCACCAAGATTGTGGGAAAGGATGTTTACAAATGTATCAAACAAAACTATGCTGGATGGACAAAGGGGCAGAGGGTTAAAGAGGATAAAAAAGGATGGAATAGAAGATAAAGATCAAGACAAATGAGTTTGGTGGTACACACAGGAAGTTCTCCAACAGAAATAAATACTTGAGTAAAATGAGATTCAAAGAGACATTTTCAACAAACCTGGAAATACAGAAATGCAAGTTTCCTTCTGTCCAGAAAGCACATGACACTACTTAAAAATTATTCTGACATTCAACTATTCTTTGCAATGAATAAGATTCCAGATTCACGTAATTTAGGATTTCTTCAAGGTAGGAATGCATGTTACAACCTGTCAATGCTCAAAGCATTGAATAATCACAGAAAATGAGATTATTTCACTTTGTGTAAAGGAATAGGAGGTGGATGGACTCAGTTACGCTGAAGACTTAAGTAATGAGATGATTACCTATCAAAACAAGAAACAAGAAGATAGAGCAAATCAGGCTATACAATGTGGAAATTGCAGCCCGTGCTTTCACATGGTTGTTACTGTCTGGATTCCAAATCAAAATTCAGACTAACCAAGCCCTGATGCATAAAGGCTCTCCCAAACCATTAGCTGTGCAGCTCTCAGCAAGCTTATGGGAAAAGCACTCTGAGATTTGTTCCAAATGGCAACGTTAGCCTAAGACTAGCACAAGTGCAGCACATGCAGAGCTGTACTCTTGAGGTCTAACCAACTGCCTAATGAACAGTCGGTTTCTAAACACTGCTGATAGTGTCTTCACCTGCTCCTAGAGGCTTTGCTGGTCCAGGGCAGGACTGTGGATTGCTCATTTCAGGACCAACTCCTCTAAGCACCTCCTTCGGGCATGTGCACCACTGCTGCTATTTTTTCCAAAACTTGTGCTGGGAATAATGCAGCAGGAAACTCGGGTGAGTCTGTTTGCTACAGTAACATCCTGCTGCAGAACCACCCTCGCCAAGGCACAGAGCAAACCGCGAGGCAGGTGTACGAGCATGAGAAAAGGAAGCCTTATTCTATCCCAGTTTAAAATTAATTTCTCTTCATGGCTTTTCACTAGGTATGGTAATTTAGTTACTCTGCAACACAAGCATAAATAACACAATCCTCACTTCTCTGCTGACTGCTGTATCAACGGAGAGATCAGATGGAATCGAACATAACCTGGTGGGGAAAAAGAAACTTAAATGAGCAACTGTATAAAAAGTGACAGGTTTCTAAAGTTAAATATATTTCCATCTGGTTGTCGTTTGGTCAGTTTGAATCTAATTAAAATTTAGCTATAAGAACATATTTTTGTTTATATTCAGTCATCAAATGTTCTTTCTTCACCCCAAAACTCTTCCCTCAAATATACCATTTGTAAGAAAACACAAAGCTGTGCTTTGTAGAACACTAACTCACGTGGCGTGGCCAATATAAATAAAAAAACTCCACAAAACATCTGTTGAACAGACACTGAAAATTGTGGCATTCTGATTAAAATAGGGATGTATTTTCCACATTCAGACCCAGGGGCTATTCTTCTCTTTCTGTAGTAAGAGATTACAGTCTCTTCTAATTAACGTGTTCTTTTGTTCTCAAGCCCTTGTCTCAGTATCATATTCTGTCTGCCCAATTCTGTCCATAGTCAGACATTCAGAAGTCAGGATATTTCAAGGACTCCATTTTTTAACCTGACATATCAGCAGGGTTTCTTTGTTGTAAGACAGTTTAGTGCTTCTCTTTTACTGCAGCTAATAAACATATCAAAAGAACCATGGAAAAGCTGGCAGTAAACACTGAGTTAAAGTGGTGAACACTATATCAGGGTTTTTTTGCCTTCAGATAAATTTCATCTGGTAAAAACAGGGAGTTCCTATTCTTCAGAAAGCCCTAAGGCATTTACCTTTGGGGATTTTGAATTTATCATCCTTCCTGTACCAGAGACAGCCTTGCTGCGTGCTCAGTGTTTTGACTGGATATTCTGTCTCGGGGCTGTCAGCAACTTTCAAAGCAAAGTCAGTGGCTAACAAAAAGAAAAACCAAACCAAAACCAGAAGTTAGTGGGTTTCACAGACAGGCTACACGTACAAGAGCCTTCAAAATTATCCACAAAATACGTTTTTCCCCTCCCAGTTTGCTAATAATATGCTAATGCTTTTCTGGACCCAAAACCCATTTATTTTTCTGTTCCACAGCAGAATAGCAGCTCACAAGCAGTGCAGAAATGGTCACGTTGCATTCCATTCAGGATACAAGCTACGGGTTTATTTTCATATGGTTTTGGCAGCAAAGCCAGGTGGCATTTAGATGCTTTCAAAACTAGCAGGATTAAGCAAGTAAAAGTGCTCTTCTACAGTGTCTGCAGGTCTGTGTTAACTCTCACTGATTGTGAGATACCTGCTCTGTTATGGCCATATGATCTGTAAGTTTACACCTTAAAAAACCCTCAGGTCTCAAGCTTATAAGAA